>JAGPOY010015979.1:0-10976 GCA_018983105.1 Silene uniflora
TAATAATAATAATAATAATAATAATAATAATAATAATAATAATAATAATAATAATAATAATAATAATAATAATAATAATAATAATAATAATAATAATAATAATAATAATAATAATAATAATAATAATAATAATAATAATAATAATAATAATAATAATAATAATAATAATAATAATAATAATAATAATAATAATAATAATAATAATAATAATAATAATAATAATAATAAATAATAATAATAGGCTGGTTAGGAGAGGGTCTCTCTCTAAGGAAAAAGGCGATTTCAACGGCGATGATCTCCGATTGAATCTCTTCTTTCTCCGGCCATGGGACGACCTAAGAAGATTGCTATTACTGTTCTGCAACCTCGACGGGGAAGATCTACGACGGAGGATGAAAGTTCTCCCCCAAAAGGTAACCCTAACTCAGTGAATGTTTTGATTAATAGTGCTTTGGATAAATCGATTATGAGAAATGCCAGTAATCTGGGCTTGGCTTCTGGGAGTACTAAGGTCACTCCTGAGAAGGTCACTGTTGTGACGGGGTCAGCTATTCCTGTGTCTAACCCGTCTGTCAGTGGTGCGAAATCGGGTGGTGTTTCTGTTTCAGTGGGAAGGGATAAAGAGGTAGCCACTACTGTCTCTGTCCCAATTGCTTCGACTATACCTGCTCCTGTAGTTGAACAGACGAAAACTACCTGGGCTGAGAAGGTGTCTAGGTCTGCTGTTGGTATGGAATTGAGTGGCTCATATGATTCACATACAGATGGGGTGGTGGTGATTGATGTTCAGGATATTGAAAGTGAGTTGCAATTCTGGCAAAATACTTTGGTTGGGCAATTTCTGGGGGGGAAACCTACTGTTGCTCAGGTGAAAGAGTTTGTGGATAAACAATGGAACCATGTGGTAAAGCCCTCTGTGTTATACTTTAAAAAGGGGTGGTTCTATTTTAGATTCTCAAAAGCTGAGGATATGAATGCTATACTTAGGGGGAATTCATGGAGTCTGAGTGGTCATTCTTTACTTCTTAAGCAGTGGTCTCCTCAATTCCCTACTCAACTTGATAACATCACCAAGGTGCCTGTCTGGGTTCTGTTGCATAATTTGGATCCCCATTTATGGTCTGCTCCAGCTTTGAGCAAGATAGCTAGTAAGATTGGTACTCCCCTTTATGCGGATCCTGTCACTACAAACAAAGAGAGATTATCTTTTGCTCGTATCATGGTGGAGGTGGATCTTGCTGAGCCTCTACCTAGCTCTGTTGTAATTGATTCTCCTTTTCTGGGTCAAATTACCCAATATGTGGATTATGAGTGGCTTCCTTATTATTGCACTCATTGCAAGAAATTGGGACATGAACGCAAGGCATGTAAACTATTGAAGAAAAAAGAGGCAGTTCAAGAGTCTAAGGCTCATGAGATTAGGAAGGATCATTCTGATCCCCCTGTTGTGGTTTCTCAGAAGGTGGTGCCTGTTGGTGCACAACTAACTGAGGATCCAATTGTAGTGGAGGTGGAAAGGACCCTTGGGATTGAGGTGGGTGCCATTGACTCAGGTGGGGGTGGTCAGCCTGTTTTGGTGGTTACTCATCCTCCTCCTTTGGTGGCTGGTGGTAGGGCTTCCTTGGATCATCATGAGCATGGTAGTTGCCCAGCTCATGCTCTGCCCAATAGCTCTGGGACCTCTAGTCACGATCTGGACCTTAATATTCAGGTGGAGGTTGGGCAGCAGTCCCAGTCTCCAATACCTGTTTCATTAAACCAGTTTGGTCCTTTGGAGAGTACTACTGTTGAGGGTGACACATTTGTGTCTACTAGTAAGCTTTTGAGTAGCAGGAAATTGAAAAATGTGGTGCAACAAATACATACTCCAAAAAGCTCATCTTGGGCTGAACAGGAGGTTAGTGAGGCAGAAGATCCACCCCCTCTTCATTCCCCATGAGAATAGGGGTGTGGAATATTAGAGGGATGAATAAGCTGATAAAGCAAATAGAGGTTATTTCTTTATTTAATAAAGGTGACTTAGACATCTTATGTATTGTGGAAACTAGGGTTAGAATAAACAAGGCTGATTTTGTTCAAAGACATAAGTTCAAGCAATTTCTTACTCTAGATAATTACTCTTCTCACTCTAATGGGAGGATCTGGGTTATTTGGAAGAACTCTTCCATGTCCATTCAATGTTTGGATCAAAATAGTCAATGGCTCCATCTGTTAGTTAGCTATGGTGATGTCAATATGATGGTTACTTGTGTCTATGGTTTTAATCATGTTGCTCAGCGCCTGTCTTTATGGGATTTCCTAGCTAGCCAGGTCAACTGCTCTCTACCTTGGCTGGTACTGGGAGATTTTAATTGTGTTCGAAATTGTGATGAGAGAATCAGTTCTGATTCCCCTAATATGGTTGCAATGGATGATTTTAATATGGCTCTTTCCAATGCTGGTCTTGAGGAATTGAAATCACTGGGATGTTGGTTCACCTGGACAAACAAGCAAGATTTGGAGGATAGGAAGTGGATGAGGTTGGATAGAGCTCTGGCAAATGTCCCTTTTCTTCTGGCTTTTCCTGACTCTTTTGCTGAAGCTCTGACTGCAGGAATCTCTGATCACTCTCCTATTGTTGTCTCCCTAAGTAGTGCCCCCTCCCATAAGAAATTTTCATTCAAATATCTAAATTGTTGGGGGTCTGATATTCAGTTTAAACCCATGATACAGACTGAATGGCAGACTTCTATTCAGGGGTGTGCTATGTATCAGGTAGTTCAGCATCTTAAAAGGTTGAAAGGGAAACTTAGGAATTTACACAAGAATAACTATGCTGGGGTCACTGAAAAAGTGACGCTCTTGCAGCAACAGCTCCATAGTTGTCAAGTGCAGTTACAGCATGACCCAACCAATCATGAGTTATGTAAGGAGGAAGCTGAACTCAGTCAGACTTACTGCAATTTTAAAGAGGTTGAACTTAGTATTGCTTATCAAAGATCCAAGGCTTTTGAAGTGCAAAAAGGTGATGCAGGCACGTCCTATTTCTTTGCCAAAATTGCTGCTCGACGAAATTCTTCTAATATTAGCAAGATTATTGATGCTCAGGGGAAACCATGTACTACTCAGAATGACATTAGCAAAGCTTTCCTGGAATATTATACTAGTCTTCTGGGGACAGCTGCAGATGTGGAAGAGTTTGATGGTGCTTTAATGCAAAATGGACATTGTTTGACCACTGAAGAGGGCCTGCTTCTTTTGGCTCCTGTTACTCCTGCTGAAGTCAAGTCTGCACTATTCTCTATTGATCCTAATAAGAGCCCTGGCCCAGATGGTTATTCATCTGGTTTCTTTAGAGATGCTTGGGATGTCATTCATAAGGAGTTTACCACTGCTATCACTGACTTTTTCATAACTGGCAAGCTCCTTCATGAGGTAAACTCAACTCTTATTTCACTCATACCTAAAGGCCATGATCCTTCCACTGTGTTGGACTATAGACCAATTTCTTGCTGCTCAACTATCTATAAGACTATTAGTAAGATCCTGACTGTAAGGCTCAAAAAGGTCATGCCTGCTCTTGTGGGGAAAGAACAGGCTGCGTTTGTAGCTGATAGATCTATTTTTGATAACACCATGATGGCTACTGAGTTAGTGAGAGGCTATGGCAGGCAAAATAAGACTCCTAGGTGTGTGGTTAAGGTAGACATAAGAAAGGCGTTTGACACAGTAAATTGGAATTTCTTGAAATGTATTTTACCTCTGTTTGGGTTGCCCCCTCAATTTTGTCAATGGATTATTACTCTTGTTACCAATTCTCGTTTCTCATTGAAAATTAATGGGAGCATTGAAGGGTTCTTCCCTGGGAAAAGGGGATTAAGGCAAGGAGACCCCCTCTCCCCTCTTTTGTTTGTTCTTTGCATGGAGGTTCTTACTCGGATTCTAAAGGGCATCAAGAATGCTCCACAGTTCAGTTACCACCCTAAATGTGTCAGGCTTGACTTGACCCATTTAATTTTTGCGGATGACTTGTTGGTTTTTGTAAGGGGAGACCTTCCCTCTGTCATGGCTGTTAAGGATTGCTTGGACACTTTTGCTAGAGTCTCTGGCCTTACTCCTAATCCTAGCAAAACCAATATTTATTTTGCTGGGGTCCACTCTGCTATTAAGACCCTGATTATCCAACAAACTGGATTTGTGGAGGGATCCTTTCCTTTCAAGTATTTGGGTACACCTTTGCACTCTTCCAGATTAACAAGAGATCTATTTCAACCTCTGCTTGCTAAAATTCATGGCAAGTTGGGATATTGGGCAAGCCTTCATCTGTCTTATGCTGGTAGAGTAAACCTTATAAACTCTACTATTTTTGGGATTGAATCTTTCTGGTGTGCTTGCCTGTTGTTGCCAAAGGGGGTGATTCAGGCTGCTGAAAAAGCATGTCGGCAATTTCTATGGGGCTCAGAGGCAAAAAGGAAAATGATCTTTTACAGCTGGGATAAAGTTTGTCGAAGCAGAAAGCAAGGTGGCTTTAATATTAGGGAAATTTTGAGTTGGAACAAAACGCTTTTACTCAAGATGTTCTGGCTTTATAATTATAAATGCTCCTCCACATGGATGATCTGGTCGAAAGAGTATGTATTTAAGCATTGTCCATGCTGGGATTTCCCCTTTGCTGCCTGTGTCTCTCCTATCTGGCAGAAAATTCTGAGTATTCGTGATGAGTTTGTTGCTAAGGTTGGATCCAGGGAAGGGGCGCAAGATTTGTTTCATGTCTGGTCTGAGAAGGGCAAGCTGCCATTACAGGATGTATATAGCATCTTTCATGGTCCTTCTCTTGAGCTCAGATGGATGAACCCCATTTCGAATAGCATTGTCATTCCAAAGCATGCGTTTGTAGCCACTCTAGCTGCTCATCGTGCTTTAGCTACTGTTGATAATCTCTGTGCAAGGGGGTTTCACTTTGTTAATAGATGTGTACTGTGTTGTTATGCAGCTGAGACATCTTCACACTTGTTTTTTGGCTGTCCATTCTCTAATGCCTTGATGCAGCAAGTTCTGATATGGCAAGGGGTTAGCAGGAGAGTGTTAAGTCTCAAGCATGAACTCTATAAAATTGCTCTTGATAGAGGTAAAGGCTGGCGGAAGCAGGTTGCTTGTTGTTCTATTTCAGCTGCCATTTATTATATCTGGCAGGAGCGAAATAGGAGAGTCTTCGATGGTCATGGTAGGACTGTGGATAAGCTCCTAGAGAAGCTGAAGTATGATGTCTGTGTTCGAATGTTCGCCTGGAGTCGTGGCTTTGAGCATGTTCAGATGATTGATATGCTAATGGGTTAGGGACTCTTTGTTTATTAACGACTAGGTGGTCTTGTTTATTGTAGTATTTGTAGTTGGTCTTGTTTGTAAGATCTCTTTTCCCATTTTTCTAATGAGAATTTCTGACTTCTTGCAAAAAAAAAATAAAAAAAATAAAAAAATAAAAAAAAAAAAATAAAAAAAAATAAATAATAATAATAATAATAATAATAATAATAATAATAATAATAATAATAATAATAATAATAATAATAATAAAAGTTTGTATCTCGGCTGCCCACCAATTTCTTGTAAAAATTTTGCGCTTGATTAATAAAAGTTCCTGGTTTATAATAATAATAATAATAATAATAATAATAATAATAATAATAATAATAATAATAATAATAATAATAATAATAATAATAATAATAATAATAATAATAATAATAGTTCATTTGATTCAGTTTTGGGTGAAAAGGGTACAAAATAGAACGTTTATGAAAAAAGTGTATGTGGAACAACCCCATTTATCCAAGAGCCTTAACTAGGTCTTCCTAGATAAAAGGCGTTGTTACCATCTCAGTTGCTTGATAAGTGCATATTTTATCTATTTCTAACCCCTATGTTAGCTCTAATTTACATGTCATTTTGCACTTATCATTAGTGTTTTGAGCTAATATTGGTGTTTCTAGTGTATTTTGTGTATTGACATGTTTTGTAGTTGAACTTAGCTTAATGAGCTAAAATGACTACAAATTAAGCTAGAATGTCACACTAGAATATCAAGGCTAAGTTGAGCATGGGAAATGGACCAAATATGGAGCATAGACATTAATAATGTGGATGGACCAACAAATGCAAACAAATTACAAAAGTAAAGTCAATCCATTTTATACAATGTCAAAGGAAGTTAAGAAGATTAGATGATTCCATATGTGGAGATAATGCATGAATTGAAGGTCATTTACCGGGTGAATTAAGAGCATTTATCATAAACATTAGATCTCATCAACAATTAAGAGAGGAATTAACACAAAATACCCGGAAAGCTACGGTCCCGGTCGGGATTGATGGTCCCGATCGGGACGACCTACTCCTAAGCGCATTTCGATCTTCAATGCTAATTTACGTTCCACCTCCTATTCTACTATAAATAGGAGGTGTTGTACGACTCATGGGACATCTTCTTACACATCTCATTCTTACATTTTCTTACACTTTTACACTTAGAAATTCTGTCAATAATTCTCTTGTAATTCTTAGCATTTCCATTGAAATTTTAATATAATCTTTCCTTTGGTTTATGTTCTTCTATTCAAGTATTTGTTCTTCATTTGGTATAAGTATTTCTTCCTTTTATTATTATTACACTTTCATTATGTTATTTATATTATTCTACACTTGTTTTAGTTTAATCATGAGTAGCTAATTCTCTAGTCTAGGGACTAGGGGAGACATGTAGTAAAGTGTTGCAAATTGAATACTTTGGAAATGCATAAAATTGTTTACATTGTTCCTTTCACATGCTAGACGTTTCTAATTGTTAATCTTTGTTAAAGCATGCTAACATTGGTTAAAATATGTGAACTCGTTCCAATAAGTCGAGAGGCAAGGTCCTTGAGTAAAGAACAATTGCATGTGTGAGTAGAGAGGTTTAATCATATCGAGAGATCCATTCGGCCTATCTATGATTAGTAATGCCAATGTCGAGAGACGGTTTTATTAGTCTAAACAATTAAACATTGTATTATCATTTCATGTTTATCTTTGCAATCACATCTTACATGTTGAACCAAATTCCCTAGATGCTTTTTATTTTTATTTGTTTTACATTCCCTAGCAATCAAACAAACTCAACCTAATCGTTAAATCTACCTAGATAGAAAGACTACCCATAGCAATATAATAGAACTACCTAGCTTCTTTGTGGATTCGACCCCTAAAAATACTACATTAATTTGTTGTACCAAAGGGTATTTTTGTTAGGTGTGCGATAGCCTATCATTGCTCAGATAGTTAATAACAAAATAAAACAAACCAAAGTACTTTATATAAAATAACCAATAAAGGTTTTATTACACTCGCCAACTGGTTAATTAAACTTTAGTGATACAAGTTTACTACATAGCGGAAATAAATATAGTTTACAAAAATAAAGTCTAAAGCAACTAAGTGATCTAGCAGACAACTGCTACGGTCCAAGTCTTCACGTCCAAAAGCTCCTCGCAGCTAAGTCAAGTACCTGCTATCTCAATCTGCTCCCCATTCAGCCGGAAATTATTGAATGGATTAACACAAGATGTCATCAATTAAACTTGTTGGAGCTGAACTGAACTTAAACTTATTGGAGCTGAGCTGAACTGAATTGAATTGAATAGAGCTGAATTGAACTTAAATAAGCTGAAATTAAGTCTAAAGGAACAAGGCCTGAATAAAGCTAAACAGAAGTAAATAGGGTGTGTGTTAGACCTAGCTTTTCAGAGTGTTTTTAGGGCCAAGCACGTCATATATTTAAAAGTTAAAAATAGATTCTAAAAAACTCAAATACCATCTTTTTGCCCATAAAAATAGAAATAGCAATTTGGTGTTTCTGATTCTTAAAAACCACTTTTAAGAAATTAAACAAAAAATCATTTTTAACAATCTAGGTCAAACATGCTCAGAGCTGAACTGAACTATACTGAACTCAACAAAACTAAGTTGAATTGAAGTGAACTGAAAGTCAGGAACAAGTGAACAACATGGTCGGTCGAAATTATTTCCTAATCCGAATTTATAAGTCGGTCAACAACAAACCTTATAAATACCACCTTTATATCAAAACCCTCCCTTCATCTCACAATTCCTTCGAATTTCACAACCGAAAGGTATAATATAATTTCTTCCTAATAATTAGACCTGGCAAACAGGTCGGGTTCGTGTCGTGTCACCTTTAAATGGGTCATGACCCCCTCAACCCTAACCCAACCCAATTAGATAAACGGGTCACATGCGTCAACCCTAACCCAACCCATTTATTTTTTCCGTAACCCAACCCGACTTACGTAACCCATTTAAATTTTAATGGGTCAATTTCAACCCATTGAACCCGTCTAACCTGTCCAACCCATATAACACATTTCAAAATTAAAATTTACAGCAAAATAAATTCAATCTTAAATCTTAAATTTATTAAGAATTACCGATACCAATAAAATAATGTTTCCTTCAAGCTCACAATAACATCGTGACACATCAATGTTTTATTTCGATTCATAACTTATTATAACTAGATTTCTAGATAGCTAATTCTTATTCTTTGGTATGAGAAGTCCCACTTCCAGAAGGCCCCGAACCATCTTCATCTTCTGCATCATCCGACTCATCACCCACTTTCATCTTTAAAATATGGCCACAAAGTTCCTCTACATCAGGTTGCATTGATCCTGATATTATAAATAATAAGCCATTAGTAATGTATATGGTGTGATTTACACACAAAAAAATCACGTAATCTTTGATAAAAAGGAAGCATACATACCTTGTTCAAATGCCCAGTCCCGAAGACAAACAAGAGCTTCAGCGGTAGAAGGCTTAAGAGTGCTTCTATATGGATCGAGAATTCTACCCCCAATACTGAAAGTTGATTCAGATGCTACTGTAGATATAGGGATAGCTAATATATCCCGCACCATCTGACCAAGAATAGGATAACGCACACAATGCGTCTTCCAATACTCGAGCACATCAACATCAGCATTCCGGGGCAATATAGGCTCCTCCAAATATTGCTCCAACTCAGATTTCCCAGCAGAAGAGAAGGCATTACTCGCAAAAGAATCATAATCCTACGAAAGATAAAATATAAGAGACCTAATCCAGAATAAACTAATAATAATCTAGATGAAATTAATAAAGATGATTAAATGAAATAGAGACAAACATCATATGATTAAGCTTACCATCATAAAAGCATCAGAAGATGAATCCATTGGGGTAGAAGTATGCGAACTATTGATTGAAGACGGAATACAGTCACTTGCTATTGACTTATACTCATCGTAGAGCTCAAACACTACAAGAAACACGCGGATTTGAGACCGCCTAAATCAGTCTCAAACATGTAAAACACGGTCTCAAAACCGTTTTTGAGACCGCCTTTTTGAATTTGAGACCAACAGGTGTCGGTCCGAAAAACTGGTAACAAAATCCAAATTTTGGATCCGCTATATGGCGGTCGCAAATTTGAGACCGCCACTTTGCGGTCTCAAACTATTGAGTCAGTCGCTAATTTGAGACCATGTTCGGTCTCAAAACCTATTAAAATCGATATATAAAGACAGTTTGGGACTGCAAAGTCGGTCTCAAATTTTGAAAAGCCGTTTCAAATTAAAATTAATATATACCCCATTATTTCTCTTTTTTTCTCTTACGCACCTATTAAATGAAATCCTAAGATAAATATCAAGCCATCAAATGAAAATCTGGACTACCAAATAAATTTTAAACCTCCATTATATTAAAATCAATTAATCATCCATACACTCCAACACTTGGCTATTAATTCAAACAATTCTACCTATCCAACACTTCAAATTTACAAACTTACTTAAAATTTACTTCTAACCTACTTGTAGCACCTCTGCTACTAGAGTACCAGCCTACCACCAAAACGATCCTCATCGGTGCTAAGACTGGGATTAATGTTGTGGCAACTAAGTTCTCGTTCCATTAGTTGAAAATGTTTGCTTATTACTTGTTCCCTTTGTGCCACCAAACGTTGCCCATTTATGCACTTTGACTTCGGTCTCTGTCCATTCTTCTCAACTTGTTTTCCAGCATAGCCAACAATTCTTCCTCCCATTTGAAAAACGTCTGCAAATAGGAATAGAAATATGAGTATAAGTTCGTAAATTGCATAAGACATGCGCCAGCCAATAACAATCAAACGTTCAAAGAAAAGTCTAGGTTTGGGCAAACAGACGATATTAATCATCCTATTCATATTGAACCATACTTAACAAAGTAATACTTATCAAACAAACAAAACTCATGAAATTTGGCAGGTAAGAAAGAAGTATGACTGACGAGTATCAAAAGATATCTTAAGCTTAGTGGCAGGTAAGAAAGAAGTATATCAACAACAAAGATGCAACGTGATGGCAACAAGTTTGGTCTCACTAGGCCATTAAGATATCTTATAAATTCCCACAACAATGTCTATGTCTACTTGGTCATCAATTGAGCCTAGCATTCGGTAGTTTACAGTCATCAAGATCAAGAATGATGGTAAAAAAATATACGGAGTAAAAAATTAAAAAATAATTTGCCCTTATCCAAATATTAGACAATGAACTATTTACCCAACCAAATGAAACAGACACAATCACAGCAGCGACTGTCATTCCTCATTAATAGTCTTAGTCTATATACAACAAATTGTTAACTTTTACGGAGTACTAAAGCACTGTAACTACAAAAGTAAAATGTGCGCACACTCCTCCAAACCTTTCAATTTTGTTCCAGCAACAACTGATATCAACAGTTGATTCTCGGGAAAATGTGGTCTCAATTCTCAACTTCATCAGCACATCCTTAACTGCATCAAAAGGTGACCAGAATCTATCACCAGATTATGTACAATTTAAGCAACTATACGATGAAAGCATTAAAATTTCAGACGTGGTAGTGTGAGCATTACATACAACAATACGTTAAAA
>JAGPOY010016054.1:4092-16201 GCA_018983105.1 Silene uniflora
TACAAAGTTTTAATGTTAGGTAAGTAGAAGTGTTTAAGAGATAAAGTTAAAAAGATACCAAGTACGGAATAGAAGTATGTTTAAGATAGTTTTGATTACAGAAATGAGACTAATATAAATAAAATCAGTTCAACAGGTTTCATACAATTTTAGAAAGACGATTGGGTATTAAATCCGAGTTAATTTTCAAAACATACCTTGATCTTTCTGGCTTAAGGAAAGAAGAATGGCGCACTGGTTTTTCTCCTCTCAAAACATACCTTGAAAATGGAGAAATGAAACTAATATAGCAGGTAGTTGGAATTAGTCTTCAACAGTAAAGAAGTACAAAGTTTTAATGTTAGGTAAGTAGAAGTGTTTAAGAGATAAAGTTAAAAAGATACCAAGTACGGAATAGAAGTATGTTTAAGATAGTTTTGATTATCCCAAATTCTCCTTGTCATCCTATTCTAAGGCCTTAGATTTAACCCAACAACAACATCATTTGCAACAACAAGCTAAAGAGTTGGCAGAAACTTCTAAGCAACTTACCCAAAAGAATGCATCTCAAGAGGCAAACATGCCTACCTCATCAAAAACTAGCACATTTGCTCAAGCATCACCACCACTTAAGCACACCACCACCGCCGCCGCCGCCCCCACCCCCACCACCATCAACAACAACAAGAACAACAACAACAATAGTGCTAATAATCTTGTTCATAGCAATTCAACTCAACCTATGAACAATCTTGGTAGTACATTGTTGAATAATAATGGACAAAATAGTAACAATTCAACTCAAACTACTAGTGCATTGGTAAGTGCACCCATGCAATTTATGCCTCCTAGCAATAATTGCATGCCTCTTGGGTTAGCCAATAATAATGTCAACAATTTTGCTAATAACCCTTATATGGCTCATAATGCCCATCCTCAATTCATGAATCAAAATGGTTCATTTTATAACGGTGGCATGGGAGTTAATATGGGTGGTAATAATCTTGCAATGTCGGGTTATTTGGGTATGGGTTTGGATCAGAACTATAATGGTATCGGGAATTTTGGATATATGCTCTATAATTTCAACAATAATAGTTTCTTGGGGAATAACAACTTCGCGACAAATGATCAATTGCTTCACATGTCTTATTAACCATATCTCGTCAAATTAGGAAACACAATAATTGTTTATATGAATATTGTAAACTAGGCAAGTATCTTTTGTATTATACCTTTCTTACCCTAGCAAGTAATCATCCTGTAAACTATATATACTCTTGTAACCTCTCATTCATCAATAAAATTTATCTTACACAGTAAACCTATTCTTATATGGTATCTAAGGGTCATCGATCTAACAATCATCTCCGACCTCGCCGCACATCCTTCAAGCGCCAGATCTCATCATCTTCTCCTCACGCTATCACCATGACAAACCCTCCCAACACCGATATTGCAGTCCCCAACCCTCACGAAAACACCAAACCACTCACCTCTCTCAACCTTCACCACTGCGTGAAGTTGAACTCTGCCAACTACCTGCCAACTATACTGCCTGGCGCTTTCAACTCATGCATATACTCTTCGGCTACAGCCTTCTCGGCTTCGTTGACGGCACCGACCGTGGCTGGCGCTGATCAAACCGACACTCTTAACCCATGTTATTTGACTTGGCTCAAACAAGATGGCTTAATTCTTGGTGCACTAATGGGCACGCTTACAACTGCCTTACAACCGCTAATAGTTCGCGCCAAAACCGCAAAGGAAGCATGGGACATTCTTGCTCACACCTATGCTAACCCGTCCCGTGCTCACATAATGCAACTCAAAAACCGCTTTGAATCCATTGTCAAAACCACGGATCAAACCATAACCGAATACATGAACTCAATTAAAGTTTGTGTTGACCAACTCGCCCTTGTGGGCAAAATTATCGATCCCGAAGACATCATTGATCTGGTCCTCAAAGGACTCGACTATGAAACCTACAAATCTATTATCACCACTGTGAGGGGTCGTGACACACCCATTGCTTTCGAAGCCCTCCACGAACAATTACTCAACCACGAGCTTCTTTCGAAGCACGATACCACCGTCAATCATTTCTCTCCAACCGCAAACCCTGCTTATCGCCACCAGAATACCAACCGTGGCCCTACTCGCCACTCACCAGCAACCTATCAACCCAATCACCAGTCGCATCAACCCCATCCTTACCAACCTGCTTTCGCCACTAATGCTCCTCGCCCGTTCAAAGGCCGATGCCAATGGTGTCGGGAAACGGGTCATGTGATTGCTAATTGCCCTGCGTTCCGCAAACTTTTCCCGACAATTACCTTCCCTGAGCCTTCCTATCGACAGAACCAGGCCCCACCGCAGGCTCACCTTGCCAACTATGGCACCCCTGCCCCAAACCCGAATTTCCTGCTTGATAGTGGCGCCTCCCACCACCTCACTCACGACTTGGATACCCTGGCGTTCCACTCACCATATGATGGCATCGACGATCTGATCATCGGTGATGGCTCTGCTCTCTCGATCGCTCACACAGGTTCGTTTACACTGCATAACCTTCAATTTAATCATGTTCTTCATGTACCCACAATTTCTCGTAACATTATCTCAATATCGCAACTATGCACCGATAACAATGCCTATGTTGTATTTTCTAATGATTCGTTTTTTGTAAAGGATATCAAAACAAGGAAGATACTCCTCCAGGGCCGAGCCAATCAGGGAGTGTATGAATGGCGTCCGCCACCACCCGTCAGCCTTGCCGCTGTCAAAAATAGAGGAACCACGCCTCCAATGTCGTGGCACCATAAGTTAGGGCATCCTACATACGATGTACTTAAACTTATTAATAAAAATTTTTCATTTCCGCTTCATAATTTCGATTACTGTCATGCGTGTTGCGTTTCTAAGAGCAAAAAGCTCCCATTTTCTATTTCATCCTTTAAGACCAACGAACCTCTTGACCTTATTTTTTCGGACCTATGGACTAGTCCTATTTTATCTCGTGACCACTACAAATATTATGTTGTATTTGTAGACCATTTTACTAAATACATTTGGCTATACCCTCTTAAACGCAAATCTGAAACGACTCAAATTTTTATACAATTTAAAGCATTAGTTGAGAAATATTTTAAAAAACCAATCTGACGTTTTTTTTCTGATAACGGTGGTGAATACATAAAATTAAACCAATCCCTTCTAAATGATGGAATATCGCATCACACTTCTCCACCGCATACTCCGGAACACAATGGCAATGCCGAACGAAGACATAGACACATTGTGGAAACTGGTCTCGCTTTATTAAATCACGCAGGCCTCCCCACCTCTTATTGGCCTTTTGCCTTTAGTATCGCCGTCTACCTTATCAATCGACTACCCACCAAAACTCTCAATGGTGAGTCCCCGTATTCCAAACTACATAACACTTCTCCCGACTATTCCAAGCTTAAAAGTTTTGGTTGTCTATGCTACCCATGGCTACGACCATATACCAAACACAAATTAGAAGATCGCTCCGTTGCTTGTATTTTTGTTGGTTACTCCAACTCCCAAAGCGCATTTCACTGCTTAGACCCCAAAACCCACCGCATCTACACCTCCCGACATGTCAAGTTCGTTGAAAATGAATATCCGTCTCACAAAACATTATCACCTCCGTCTTCTTCTCTTTCAACTGATGACTGGTGCTTACTCCATATACCACTACTTCCTCACCCGGCTCCACCTTCTCCATCCACCACGGCTATTCCATCCACGCGGCCTCCCATCACTCAAGTGTACTCTCGCCGACCACCTATGTCGCACAAAGTACCCTTGACATCTTCACCTTCCTCTGATATACCTTCTTCTACCGATTCATCACCTTCAACCGAACCATCTTGCTCCACTAATCCACCTCCCAACAACATTTCTTCTTCCGCTGCCCCGTCTCACTCAACACCGGCTCCCAAAAAGACAACCTTGCCACCGCCTCCCAAAACCGTTACTACAAGACTTGACAACAACATTCGAAAACCTAACCCACGTTATGCCAACAACCTCGCTCAAGCCTCTCCGACCAATGATGTTCTTCTAACCACTGTCAAGCAAGCCCTTGTTCTTCCTCAATGGCGCCATGCCATGCAAGAAGAATTTAATGCTCTTGAACGAAATCAAACCTGGACTCTTGTTCCGCGCACTTCCTCCCAAAATGTTATCGGATGCAAGTGGGTTTACCGGAATAAATTTAATCCCGATGGTACCCTTAAGCAACACAAAGCTCGTCTAGTTGCTAAAGGCTTCCATCAACGGCCTGGAATTGACTTCACCGAAACTTTCAGTCCTGTCATCAAACCTACAACCGTTCGTCTAATTCTGTCCTTAGCTGTCACAAACTCTTGGTCCCTAAGACAGTTAGATGTAAACAATGCTTTTCTGCAAGGAACACTCACCTATAATGTCTTTATGATTCAACCCCCTGGTTTTGTTGATCCAACAAAAACAGATTATGTCTGTAAATTAAACAAAGCTATTTATGGGCTCAAACAAGCACCCCGTGCCTGGTACACACCGAATTGACATCCTATCTTCTAACCTATGGTTTCACACAATCTATTTCCGACTCATCTTTATTTATTTTACACACAAAAACCACCTGTATTTACATGCTTGTTTATGTTGATGACATTATCGTCACTGGATCACACCCTGCTCAACTTCACTACTTTATCAACCAACTATCTCAACGCTTTTCCCAAAAAGATCTTGGACCATTGTCCTACTTTCTTGGCATCGAAGTTGCCCCCAATTCACTTGGCCTTCACCTCAACCAATCTAAATATGTTCATGACCTTCTCACCAAGTACAAGATGATAGATGCAAAGCCGAATACCACTCCCATGGCTACATCTCCATCCCTAGTTCGTGAAGATCACCTACCTCTTCATGACCACTCCTCCTATCGCGCCATTGTTGGCAGTCTCCAATATCTCTCCCTAACCAGACCTGACGTTGCATTTACTACTGTAAATCGTCTAGCTCAATTTCTACATCACCCCACAGCCACTCATTGGACTGCCCTCAAGCGCCTACTTCGCTACTTGCAAGGCACCCAAACCGTTGGTCTCTAGTTATATCGCGAGTCCCCCCCACGTCTTCATGCATTTTGTGATGCAGATCATGCGGATACCTATGTCTCCACAACGGGCTACATCATATATCTCGGTCGTAATCCTATCTCCTGGTCTTCGAAGAAGCAACGCGGTCTTGCTCTCTCAACCACTGAAGCTGAATTCCGTGTTGTAGCATCTGTCACCACTGAGACTCTATGGCTCCGCAACCTTCTCACAGAACTCCGCATCACTGTTACCAGCCCTCCAGCCATTTTCTGCGACAACATCTCTGCGACTCTGTATGCTAAGAACCCGGTTTTCCACTCTCGAATGAAGCACATGGCTCTATCATTTCACTTCGTCAAACAGCAACTGCTTCATGGTCAAGTTCGCATTCAACATGTTGCCAGCAAAGACCAACTAGCTGACATCCTCACCAAACCTCTCCCAAAACCTCAGTTCCTTGATCTTCGTAACAAGATTGGCCTTACTACTCGTAAGTCCATCTTGCGGGGGTGTATTAACCATATCTCGTCAAATTAGGAAACACAATAATTGTTTATATGAATATTGTAAACTAGGCAAGTATGTTTTGTATTATACCTTTCTTACCCTAGCAAGTAATCATCCTGTACTCTTGTAACCTCTCATTCATCAATAAAATTTATCTTACACAGTAAACCTATTCTTATATGTCTAACATGAACAATGTCGCGAATGTTAATTCAAGGGCTAATAGCTATTCCGACTTGAACAATGGATCGTCGTCTACCATGTTTCCAAGGGTTAACCCGTCCAACATGAACACTAATGTTCCTACCATGTTTCCATCGGTCGACTTGTCTAACTTGAACAATACCCCTTCCATGTTTCCACCGGTTAACTTGCCCGGCATGAGCAATGTTTATGGCGGAATGGGTGGATCACCGATGAATAATGTTTTCGACACAAACCATGTCCCAAACATGTTTCCACCGGTTAGCATGAACATGAACAATGGCGGCTATACTTTGGCTCTTCCAACTAGCATGTCCATGGGGATGAACCAGAATGTGATGCCTACCATTTATGCACAAGCTAATGTGTCGGCCGGCATGAACAATAATGTTGCCTCTCCAAATGCTCCATCGGCTAACTTAGCTGACATGAATGGTGGCTCGGGTTTTGCTCAACCAATGGCTGACCAATCCGGCTCAAACAACTTGACGAACTCGAACAACACTGGTGGCACCATAGAAAATGTTTCAGCTGGACAAGTTGCTGTTGCTGCTGCTCCTAACAATTCAAATTCAACTTCTCCGGTTAATCAACCAGTGGCTGCAGTTGACAGGGTACGTGACTTTTTTCAATAAACCTTATTAAAAAAATGAAACAATTTCGGGTTTTAACTAAAAATTCTCAATTTTTTTTTTTCTAATAACCCTTATTCCATTAGTAGTTCGTCACTCCGAAAATTTTCACCCTAGCTCCTAATGAGAATCCTAATGTTCACTTTTGCGAAAATTTTCTAATCATAAATTCTAGCTCCGCCACTGGCCTGGATTTCTCAACTTAAGCGAACATGTGTCATTTCATTTAAGCTTTCGAGTTATTGTGGAGTAATATGTTTATTATCGATATTTATATCCCGTCTTTTATTCATTAACGTACTTCTTTGTACTTGATTTAGTTCTAAAATTTTGACAAATTTATTGATTTATTTTGTTTGTAGGGCATGTCAAACTTCGACTTTGCAAATGCAGTACCACCAACTCCTCAAGATTGGGCAATAGGCAATCTGGATGAGTTCTCCATGGTATATATCTTATTTTTCAGTATTTATTTACTTCTACGCTTTCATTTAAGTTCTCTTAACATGACCACATAATAGAAGAGATAAACGAAAAATAAAGAGATCATGACTACTCCTATAATAATAAAAAAGTCACATATATAGTGTTTTTTTACGTGTACTATTATTTTTAAATGATGATCTATTAAATAAAAATGACGATTTTTTTATCTATTTTTTCAGAATATGCATGAATATGGTACTACTATGGAAGATATCTCTGCAATGTTCCCAAATGTTGGTGTTCCAAACGGCGGAAATGGCAATTAGCTCATGCAGCTTGGTTGCATTGCTTTATGATCATTTTTAATGGTTGATTATGAAACTTGGCTTGAAGTCAACGTTGACTTTGTAGTAGTGAAAATGTCGTACTCAAACTTTGGTCGTCAACAATTGCTATTTGAGCTTGTTTTTTAGTTGATAGTTCAATATTATGGGATTGGCTTTAATTTGGATGGATATGATTTTATGAGTTTGATATGCGATATCGTATAGAATTATTAATCGGGTCTCAATTATGAGCTTCAATTGTTTGTGGGCTAATGTCCATTTCATCAAACCTATGTCACACGATCATGGCTAAGGTTGATTAAGGGTCGGGCTAGTAAATCGGACCTAGCCAAATTGAACCGCATCGGTTGTCATCCAATCCGAACCCCGGGTTTGAAAAATTCGACTAACGGTTTTCGATCCCGTTCGATCTAGACAAAAAAAATGGTTTTAAAAACTAGTCTAAAGCCTTAACTTGGACCGAGTGGGACCATACCGGTGTGGTCCAATCAGGTTCTGTATTTAGGTTTGGAAAATTTGGATGGCCGGTCTCTATGTTTATCGATTTGTTCCGGTGAACACCCCTAATGCACCTTTCAGAATGTGTTCACACGTCCAAAAACACTTCATCATATAAATATGATGCATTCACATAGTCACATGTGACATACATCTCTTTTATGAGTTAGTCTCGTGTTTACTTGTAATTGTCTTAATTGAATGGTGTAGAATGGCCATTATCAAAGAATAATCTTGTTTAGGTCACTTATGGTATTATTAACATGGCCAATTCACTTGGCATGACCTTTAATTCTTGTAATTCGCTAATTATATTTTGGTGTCAAATAAATTTTAAAGGCAGACAAATATAAAGAAAAGAAGATTATAAGAGGATCGTATCATATCTTAATCACAAAACTAAACAAGTTACAAAACTCAAGTTTGATAGATACCCCAAAACCATTTCATTTTTGATAGATACCCCGACTCAAACCGAAAGCCTATCCTAACTCGATATAACCCAAATTCAATACAACCCGATCCAGTTTAACCCAATAAGTGGGAAATCTACCCAGTAAAAAAAGAGTAGCATTCGCTACTTCGAGTTTTCAAAAGATGGTTAAGATTATCGATTTTTGCTATCCAAATATTCTTAAATATGGATCTTAACATAAGTGTAAAACAACATAGGAAAAAAAAATTCACTACCCCGGTGTTTTATTTCTAGGTTCGCCCATGGTTACCCAACTAACCCGATTGTCATCTCTGTGGCTTATCTTATTTTTGATTAAAATTAAAAAAACTCACAATTACACTAGAGGTGATCAAATGCGACTGTTGGACCAGGCTCGTGTTAAAACTTTTCAGGCCACGGACAAACAGGTTTTGGATGAGCTAATGAACCAAGCCTTTATAATTTTCTGAAAATGCCGCTTATTTTGTACTCCCTCCGTCCTGGTCAATTGTTGTCCTTTGGTTTTGACACAAAGATTAAGGAAGAGAAGGTGGTCAATTACTAAATGACAAGTGGAACAAATTAAGTTTGAATGATTAAATTGTTCATCAAGTTCAATCTTAAAATAAAAAGGACAACCAAAATAGAAAAGGACAACAAATGACCGAGACAGATGGAGTAGATCGAATGAGACGGGTAATGGAGGACGACCCATCATAAACTTGCTCCCCATTTGTTCTTTATTTTTTACTTTTTTAAAAATTCATAAAATCTTGACTTTTAGGTCAATGTCTAACTACTAAGAGAGTGACACAGAGGAAAGACAAATGGGAGAGTGTTAAAAACTAAAGATTACATTTGTTTCATTCATGAAACCAAAAATTACCAAATACTCATAATTGAATACCTCAATTATTTCATGAAATCTGGTGATTTTGTGGTCAAGATATCATCCTTTATCCAACCCATTTCATAATTTTGCCTAATTTATCTAAATTCATCAGGTAATTCTTCACTTGCTCACTTTTAATCTCTTTAATTATCAATTGAAATGATTAGAGTATGATGATGATCTACAAGATTGCATTTTTAATTTGTTGGGTATTTCACATTCATGATTATCTGCTTTTATGATTATAGATTTGATGGGTTTTTAGTGTATTTTACTTGCTAATTTAAGGGTTCAATTTAGTTAATTATTAGTTACTCCCGTCCGGACCATTTGTTTACCTTTGATTAAAATATCGCTCTCAAAGTATAAAAAAGGTAGTGGTTTTCTGTGTTGCGTGAAGGTTTGATTTGGTGGAAAAGGGTCATTTTCAGCTGATTATATGAAATGATGGAATATATGACAAAGTCAGACAAGAAATTTACTGTCACCATTGGTTGTTCAAGGGGACAAGCTTGTTTGAAGAAACTACTATGATTGTAGGAGAAATTCACAAGAAATGTAGTTGGTCTCGCTTAAGATTGTTGTATGGGTCATTATTGTAAAACGGACCCAAATTATTGAATTTACCAACATGATTATCAGTTAATTCTGAGTTTGTTTGTGTAAGATCGGCATGTGAGACAATATACTCCGTGTCTCCGTCCGTCCCAGTCATTTGTTTAAATTTGATTAAAATGCCCCTCATACTGAATAAAAAAGGTAAACAAATGATTGAGATGAAAGTAATATTTAAGTGACAATTTGTACACTGCAAAAAAGTTTGACTTAGCATCTTCGGAGTAATATATTACGGAGTATAATATACTAGTTTATAAGTTGTGATTTGCTGTGTGTTTTCTGGTTGAGTGTAGTTTTGATGCTAGGGGAACTTGGAAATGATTTTCCTGGAGTATTCATGGTATAGTTGGTGGTTGACTTGATGTAATTTGGTCATTTAAGATATTTTTAATAGCATGATTCTATGTACACTTCAATTCCGCAAGATTTTGCAACATTTTTTAAGATTTATTTAAGAATTCAAGGTCTTTTTCATTGCCTCCCGCGTTCATGGATGTGGCATATCTAGAATCCAAGTTTAATATGCTTGTCTGTCTTTATCATTGTGAGGTAAGGTCTGTGGACTGTGGATGTGATATTATGGACATTTAAGTCCAGATTTTTGGTCAAATAACAAAATAGCTTCATCAAAAGCAAATTCAAATTCAAATTCATTACGAGGTCCAACTATTTAAATTTACTTTGGATATCTTCTTCGTAATCTTATTTTATCCCTTGCCAATTGCTCATTATGGACCCGCTTCTTGGTGTTTGTTAAGATATCTCGAAGGTAACGAGAAAAGGGAGAATCTTTAGAAGGGCGCACACACACATATTTCATTAAGGTTACACTTCTGCATTATATGTTTCCAATTATGTATTTTTGGTGGAATGAAATGATGAAAGGAAGTGGCTTTCAGTATAAGATTGATAACATTCCATGGCTTCATCTTGGCGATCTCTTTTTTTTCCCCATTTTTCATGATCATGCTTCACACAATTTTTTGCTGGTGTATGTTTTTATGATATCTTCCTTACTTTTTGTGGGCATTGACAGATTTGACACGTTGTGGAGGCTGCACGATTCCTAGGGATAACTGGATATACAACTTAGTTTCAGGTAGGACTTGTTTCAGATTGGTTTTCAAATGCAAAGGCACCATCCGTTTTAACTTATTGATACCAACTATTGTTTGTTCCCATATATTTCTGCGAGTTCTTCTTTCCCATAATCTTCGGGCTGAGCTAGACTATAGCTATTTGTAAGTTTAACCTGTGGTATCTGCAAACAGGACAGATTCTTCTGTTATTGGAAGGCGTAGGGCGTAGCTATAAGCCTATAAAGGTGTTTTGACCTAGTGGTGTCGATAAAAGCGGTATTCTTTCAGGAGGTATTTTTTCTTTTGTTATGGCTGTAAATTTTCAAAGATAGATCATATATTTTCTGCGCTGTTCTTTATTCCGATAATTGTTATGAAAGCAGAGTGAGGGTGTAATCAGCTGAAAAAGAGGGCTGAATCAATCTTTTCTCAGTAGATGATGGGAAGCCAGCCGTGGCTAAACCAAAATTTTCCACCAGAGGTTGAAGAAAATTTGGCAGATTTGTTCCCTGATCTTTCTGTTGAGGAAGCTCTTCAGCATCAGGTTACTTGTCCTCCCTTTTCGCCGTGGTCTTAAATCTTCAGCATCAGTTGTGCCTTAAAGACCAAGATCATGGTCTTGGGATCAATTACGAATTAAAGTCTAAACGTAGATTTAACTTTTAAGGCCATATTATGCGCCCTAAAATTCTGAAAAAGATATCATTTTTGCTGTTTTGAATGATCAAAGATTTTAGCAATATTTAAGTATGCCTGGACAATAGCTGTTGGTCGGAGTTAATCAGCTTTTGTGTTTGATTTATATTTCAGGAAAGTCTTTACCAATCGCTGAAGATAAGCTGCGTCAACCAAACAGCTACATCTTCTGATAATGAACCTCGTAGTAGCCGAGGACACTCATGGGGAGAATCTTCACAGTCTGGTAGTGGTGACTATGATTTAGCTTTGGATGAAGCTTTGGCTAGATCTCTTCAAGAGGTAGACTTTGATGATGAAGTTGAGCATGTTGCTGTATCTGAACCAGTGCATATTGCTTCCAGTAAGTAGTATCAGACTATCCTATGTTCACTGCTAAAGCTCCAAAGTATCTTGCCCTCATTTTAACATTGTTTAACTCTTCATTGACAATTTGCTTCTGCCTTTTTTATGTCACTAATATCTCTCTCCACATACTCAGCTTATGAGTGCAGTTGTTTTCCGACAACTATGGATTTCCCCCCTTCTGTGTAATAAAATCTTTCTATTATTAAGGATGCTTCAGGATATCCGATTTCGTAATACTTGTAGGCTGTAGTATCATTGAACCATAGTAATTTATTGTTATTTAATATTTTAATGCATACATGAGTGTAGTTTTTTAACAGCTACGGC
>JAGPOY010016078.1:0-12004 GCA_018983105.1 Silene uniflora
GGACCAAAAACAGAATACATGATACAACTTGGGATTATTTTGGGAATATTCAAACTTGGGATTAAAAATGGAAGAATCTTGAAACTTGGGATTATTTGTGTTAAATTTTCTTATAATTAATGTAAACATTGAATCCTACGTGGCTTTGTCTACGTATGATCTTTAATTAAAAAAATGAATTAAATCTATAAAATAAGATAATTACGTGGCAATGAGTTTTGATGCTGACACTTATGTGACATTTTTGGATCCTACGTGGCTTTGTCTACGTATGATGTTTAATTAAAAATATGAATTAAATAGGAAAAAGTGTTAATAAAAATGGTGGGTGTTAAAGTAATATGAATTTTTTTAATTTATTAACATGTTTTATTACCAAAATTTCAATTAAAATGTCAATTTTAATTATAAATTATGACATTCATTAACATGTGTTATTACAAAAGTTCAATTAAAATGTCAATATTAATTATAAATTATGAAATTTTGATGTAAATTTGTAAGGGTTACATAAATTAAATTAATTTAAATTAAATTAATTTATAGAAAAATGAATTAAATTTATAAAATAAGACAATTTCGTGGCAATGAGTTTTGATTTACGTGGCATTTTTGGATCCTGCGTGGCTTTGTCTACGTGGCGTTTATTAGTCATTTTAGGGTAGACTTTTAATTATATTTTATAGATAGATTGTATTTGATTTTTCAAATTTTCATTTGTATCCTTGAACTTTGGTGTTCAATTTCGAGTGGGGTAGGTGGTGCGGTGGCTGATGATGGCAATGGGTTAAGGTTAGTTCAAGTTGATTAACAATTAATTAAAGCCACGTCATCACTTAACGGAAGAAGAGTGACGGACTTGATCTTTGGTCACGGTTGAGAGTTACTAATAGAGTTCAGGGGTACAAGTAAGATTTCTAGAAAAGCAAGGGTACAGTTGAGAAAAACCAATATCTCGAGGGTACAAATGAGAAAATCCCTAATTTTAAATATGTTTTACGGTTAAAAAAAAATATTTTTAATTTTGATTAAAAAAATCGTTAAAAAAAGGCGTTAGAAAATATTTCTTGACCAATATTATGACCCTAACCCGACGCTAACCCGTATGACCCGACCTATAACTGACCCGACCCGTATACGACCCGACCAGATACCAGAGGCGGCTTTGGGGTTTCAACAGAGAGGGTGCAGAAAGTTTACAAAATCAAAAGACTTTTAGTCCGTGGTGATGAAAATCATTTTTTTTTTCTGACAAGGGAACCCGCAATAGCTACCTTCGGTGCACACAGAATTTCATACATTTCTCATACGTCTTTTTGAAAGGATTTTTGCTATTAAACATACGCAAAATTAGAATAAGGAAAAAAACACTTATTCTATACCGGACAAAATATTCTTTGTGATAATTTTTAAAAACATTTGACATATTTATCAAGAATTTGATAATTAAGATACTAAAACTACTTGTTATATTAGGAAAAAGATATTTATTAGGCCTATTTTATACTATAAAAGGTGAAAAATAATTAAAAGAAAAAAAAACCCAGAAATTTCGGTGCTAGTAATCGAACCCATGCCCTCTAGGTTAGAATAAATGCTTCTTACCACTGAACCAAACAAACAACACTGAAATACGTTGCATAATTATTTATTTATTTCCGACTTTGGGGGGTGCGGTCGCACCCCCTGCACCCCCCAAGAACCGCCCCTGCCAGAGACTCATGTAACACCCCGACTTACCAAAGAGCCTTAACTAGACCTACCTTGGCAAATAAGGGCGTTACCATCTCGGTTGCCCGAGGTTAAGTATATCAAATTGGCGATTTAGAAACATAATTAAAGTATTACGTGTTACACTGATTAACAAAAGGATAAAACGACATCTATATCAACTACGGTGGGACTCCTGGTACCGACTCCAAAAGTGATCACGCTCCCCAGCACACAGCAAACATCATCAACGGCATCCATCAACTAAACCTGCTCAAGTAACTGCTCACCATCCCCGAATGGATCACCAAAGTTTTTAAAACATTTAAACGGGGTCAGTCAACTGCATACAAATGATAAGACAACACTAGCTATGCAATAACATCAATATCAACCGCGGGAACAATATATCAAACAAGTCACTCTTTCCCAACTCCCTCTTCTCACAAGTAACCGACTACACGCCGCAATGTGTAACCCTGTCAGATTCCTGCCGCGACAGGTATCCATAACCGCCACTGGGGACCGCAGCCTTACCACCGAAATCCCCGCTCATCGCAACGAGCGAACCCAGATCATTAATGTGCACATCCCCCTTGTAACTCCAGTCACAAGGGGCGAACATGAGAATAGAACCATCTCCCGGCATGGAACCATTAAATCTCAATCTCAATCGTATACAATACCGTCACAATCATCAATAAATAATAATACTCAATCCATAGATCATTCTACGATAGTAATCAATCAACAATAAACATAGAGACCATCTTAGCAGCTGTAAACGAATGACCGAGTAGAGAAACCCTACCTTTCGCTACGCCGTCGAAAACCACCGTCAATTCATCCCCGCGAGTACTCCTGTCAAATCCTACATAAATGTCTACATATTAATTACTACTCTATTAAAGCCAACTAACTACCCAATCATAAATCACAAACTTACCTTGCATCGTGATTGACTCGATATCCGCCACAGCCCGCGCCAATGATCCCAATACTATCTACCTCGATGCCCTTGAGGTGTAGTCACTAATTGGTGGGGGAGTGATGGGTAGTAAGAGATGAAATATTGGAGAAGGAGAAGTTAGGTTTAGGTTTTTTTTTTGGTAGAATGAAGTTAGGTTTAGGTGTGAGAAAGAAATGAATGAAAAATGATTCATCGTATGTAACTTTCTTTTAATTTAAGATATCACGCTGCCTGACGTCAACTCGGTCGAGTCAAGCGCAGCTCGGCCGAGTTGACCTAACTCGGTCGAGTAGCACCCTACTCGGCCTAGTTCCATCCACCAAGTCGAGTTCCCTCTAAGGCTATTACTCATCTCCCATCCATCTCTTACTAAGGTTCTCAATGGTCAAGAGGTCAGTCAACGATCCTAAAAATACCGGGTATTACAACCCAACCCGCCCGGCTAGTTTAACAGGTCTAGAAGGAATGATCAACTTATGGGCACGGCACAAATTGACGATTGGTTTGAGATGAAATTGCATTAAACTTGTGAAGAGAACATCTTCTCCTTTTCTATGGGCACGGCACGTACGCATGTACAAATTTAATAAGAGAAATTATTAAAGCTTATTCGTATTATTTCTTTACTCTTTAAAAAGTCCAAAGTAAGGTTACTGTTGCTGTAACAGTAACTTTGCACATTTTGGACGATTTTGCCCCTGAGTCTTATTCGTTCTCTTTTCTTCTTCCTTCGTCTCTCTTTCTCTCTGCTTCTCTGTTTATCCCTTTTCTAATCTTCTCCCTCTCCCTCCCCACGTTCTCCTTCATGTATCTCTCTAACTTTTCGCCTTTTCTCTTTTCTATTTTTCTCTATCTCTCCTGCGATTTCCTCTCTACATCCCTCCACCATTTGCATGTTGTTTCGATTACTACAGCAGCCAATTTGGGTAACGAATTGAATCTGGCTGATACGGTAAGTAACCCTATCTATTCTTGTGATTTTATATACTGAGGTAGATTGTTGATTGTGAATTTAATTAAGTAGATTGTTGATTGTGAATTTAATTAAGTATATATAATTTTAGGGTTTAGCTTTGGAGTTTAAATCGATTGCATGCAATAATTTGGGCTTTTTTTTAAGGTTTAAACTTTAAATTGATTGATTGCATTCAATAGTTTGAGCCAAGTTTAATTTCTTGTAGAGTTAGGCAGGGTCATAGTCAATTGGTTAAATTCAAGATCGTGGTCTGGCTGGGGGTTGTGTGTGTAGTGTAGGCATCATAGATTTGTTCAACAGAGTACCGCCTGAAACACTCCTGGTCTAATTTTCTGGATTTAATTTGGGGGTTATATTTGATTTATTTGCTTTTTGCATGATTATATTTGTTGTTTGACTTTGATCTTAATGCAAATTTCTGAGCTTTATGATGTTTTTTTTTTGCTTTGTTAGGAAATGTAATTCAAATTAATAGTCAATTGGTTTCGGGTTTTATTATCTCTGCTTTTCAATCTCTTTATTCATACAACGTTAAACAAGTGAAGGTGAGTCACTGGTGTATTCTGATAGCTGCTTTTATCACACTTTCCTGTCAGAACATTGACTTGAATTGGCATTTGTCAGAAGTACAATGGAGGAATCAAATGTTGCATCACCATCAGAATGCAAGAGGAGCTCAGTATCCTCAGCTTGTTGGTGAACAAATGGCCGCCCAGGATGGCGTGAGACTGGAAGAGGAACCTAACATGATGATCTTTTTCTGTTTACGTGGTAACTTGTTGTCTCTACTTTGACTGTCTGTGAGTTTCTTTGGTTGATTTTGTTTTGGGTATTTAGCTGAAATTCGAGTGCTTTGTATAGATATTCGATGGTCATAATGGAATATCGGCTGCTATATATGCTAAGGAGAACTTGTTGAGTGATGTATTAAGTGCCATTCCGGAAGGTGTTAATAGGGAAGAGTGGCTTCAGGCTCTACCTCGAGCATTGGTTGCTGGGTTTGTGAAAACTGATATCGAGTTCCAGCAGACAGGTTGGTTCTGAATCTCTGATCCCATTTGGTGTCCTTACATTGATATAATTTAATTGCATTTAATAAATTTTCTGTTTCAATTCATGACCAGGTGAAACCTCTGGTACAACAGTCACCTTTGTTGTGATTGATTGGTGGACTGTGACTGTTGCATCTGTTGGTGATTCTAGATGCATATTGGACACACAAGGTGGAGTTGTTTCTCTCTTGACAGTGGATCATCGATTAGAGGAAAATGAAGAAGAGAGGCAACGTGTTACAACTAGCGGAGGTGAAGTTGGACGACTCAATATTTATGGTGGAAATGAGGTACATTGATGCCTCTATGTTTTTTGCAAATATGAATTGAAAAATTTCAGCTAAAGTATACGTATATAGCACCTAACTACGCCACTGATGATGTGTTTGTTGTGAATTTCTAGGTTGGGCCTCTCCGCTGCTGGCCAGGAGGACTATGCCTTTCTCGGTCAATTGGTGATACAGATGTCGGAGAGTCCATTGTTCCTATGCCACACGTTAAACAAGTGGAGGTGAGTCATTGGTGTATTCTGATAGCTGCTTTTATCACACTTTCCTGTCAGAACATTGACTTGAATTGCATGCATATAGCTCTCGGACGCTGGCGGGAGACTTGTAATTGCTTCTGATGGTATCTGGGATGCATTATCATCTGAGGCTGCTGCAAAAGCTTGTCGAGGTCTACCATCTAATCTTGCTGCGAAGCCTGTTGTAAAGGTGTCATTACTTACGTGCATAGATAATGTTTTGTTTTTTTGTCTCTCTGACTAATTAACTTGAGAAGACGAGGACATATTCTAAAGTGGGTTTCATTGGGATGGATCGGGAAGCTTTGAGGTCAAGGGGCCTTAAGGATGATACAACCTGCTTAGTTGTTGACATGATTCCGTGAGATCACCCTATACTACCTCCTTCAGCTCACAAGAAGAATAATGGATTGACCTCACTGCTATTTAGAAAGAAATCTCTGAACTCGAGTAAATCATCGACGCTCTCTGATGTGGGGAATCCGTTCCATGACTGTTTGGTTGATTGGTAGGCTATTGATGCTTACACAAAGGGAGACAGAGAGCGAGCTGGCAAACTTATGAAAGACGTACTGCCCTAACTAATATATTTTCATTAATTTTCTTCACCGTACTCTCCCACTCATTTCCATTTCCGATGGAGACAAAGACTTATTCTTCTTTAGTCACTGATTGACTGTTTTTGGTCTTGGAAGCAGCGATATAGAGGGTTGGAAGTGACGGTTCTAACAATTTATAAAGTAGTTAAGTATGTTTTATGGCGGGTTACTGCTAAAGTGCTAATTATCTTTAACTGTGTTTTCTGGTTCTGGATCGCGCATTTCAGGGTCAATTTTTCAACAAATTGGCACGGGAAGCTGATGGAAAGTCGGTGAACAAGCTTATAGAATCAAGGTTAGCTTTGACTAAATGTTGCCAATGCCTGCTCCGTAATCATCAGTCATTCCCGATTTCGAGCCCTAACAAGTTCATGTTCTGCTGCAGGCCAGATGAAAAAACGTTGTTAGACTTCAGTCAAATTGACCCAAGAGAAGCCGTAAAGCTGTTAAGGCTTCACCTCTCTAATCTTGGAGGAATTCCTGGTAAATTCATCGTCCATCCTCATTCTCATTATCATTAATCTTACGGCCTTAAAACCTGACTTCATGACGTTCGTTGGGTTTCAGGTATTCGCTATCTGAAGGTCGGTGTTCATAATACTGATGGACAAAACAAAAAGGGAACCTTGAAACGATATTTATTTGTGAGTTAAATTACATAATTTCGAGTTTATTTTTTTGTGAGTTAAATTAAATAATTTCGAGTTTATTTTTTTGGTTTAAATTGAATGCAAACAATTGATTTGGGGTTTTTTAGGTTTATTTATAAATTGATTGCATGCACTAATTTGCGCTAATTTAATTTCTGGGTTATTTTGGTGCTTTGTTATTTCACAGTAGCTATGTTCTTCTAAGGTAGATGATTATGTAGGGGCGTTTTGTTTGATTGTGAATTAAATAAGTTAGGATTTTGTTTTTGGGGATTCAATTGATTGCATGGACAAAAGAAGAAGAGGAGTTGGCTAGAAAAGCAGAGGAGTTAAGGAAAGAGGAAGAAGCTGCCCGATTGAGGGAGCAACTTAGATTGGAGGAAAAAGCCAAAGCGGAAGAAGCTTTAGAGAGGAAAAGAAGAAATGGAATGAAGGCCCAAGCAAGGGCCGAGTTTAGAGCCTGAAGAGAAGCAGAAGCAAAGGAGAAGGTTAATCTCTTTACATTTATAATCCTCTCTAATTTATAGTAAGCCATATAATTACATGACTAATCCTCCGTATACAGATATTTGGGTTAGTCTCACATTTTAGACTTTCTCATATAAAGACTCACAGATGTGTTCTTGTTCCTCTTAGTGTTTGTCGGTTGAGATTTTTTTTTCCTCACACTTGATACATGCAACTCTAATTGTTTGTGATTTATGAATTGGTGCGAGTTTTCCACCTTGCTATACAGAATTGGTTAATTTGGGGCATTTGATTGATCTGGGTATTAGTACAATTGAATAATACTGCTTTAGTTTGTTGTGGCATTGGATTGGGATATTAGATTGAACTCTAGAATTTACTTTTTATGATGCAAACTTATTAGTGGGTATATGAATCTTTGAAGTTGGGAATTCTCATTTTCTGGGTGTTTAAGATGATTTGATATCTGGGTTATTTTAATTACAGATTAGGATTTGAGTTTTTAAGTATATGATATGAGATTGGTTAATTATGGTTTTGTTAATGATAGCAAGAGTACCGGTAATCCTGGTGGAAGAATTGCTTGCGGTAAGAGCTTAACTCTGGGCTTGTTTCTTCTACAGCGTTGATGTTTAACCATCGGATGGATAGAGCTTCAATTGATCCGTGAGGATTGTGTGACTCTAAAGGTAAAAACTTTTGTAATGATTAGTTTGATTTTGGATTGGTTTAGTTTATAATTTCCAGTATTAGATGTAAAGTTTGTAAATTTAGATGTAGATATGCGAATTTCGGAATTGTGGATCATTCGAAAGCAGTCTCTTCGTGTTACTACCGTAGGCCTTTGAGGCCCTCGGGTAATGGTTGTTATTGGATATGAGTTTATTGAATTTGAAAATCTGTTGGCAGAAATCCGGGAAGATAAGGAAGCATTTTTGGTTTTTAAAGATCAAAATCGGGTTGCAGATTGATTCTTCAGATCGTCACAATACGCTTGCGCAAATGATAGCGATTCAGTCCACTCTATAGGATGAAAACAGGCGAATAAAGCTAAGAAGGGTGACTGAAGAGAAAGTCGCTCTTAGAGCCGAGCTTAAAAAATTAAAGCAAAAAGTCAAAAGCTTACAGAAAGTGCTGGAGTCATTCACGAACTCAAAAGGGTTAAATGGAGGATCAAGTACAAAATCAGAGGTTAATCAATTAAGATGATCTGAACACACATTTGACAGTTGTGAAAGCAAAAATAAACAAAAATCTCCACAAGTTATCGTCTTCAGAAGTTGAGTTGGATCACCGGAGTAACTGTTGTGATGAACTGGAATCTACATGCCTTGAGCTTCAGCTTCAGCTGGAAACGTAAGATAAGCGACATTTTTATTTAGAGAATTTTTTTTTATAATCATGTTTTTGCTAGGTTTACAGCCATTAAGGTATTTTTCTCTTTCGTTTTTATCAGAACATATTAATTTGTTTTTATGGTCCTTTTTGCTGTGATTCTTCATTTGGTCCTGTCATAAAAGTCGGAGGGGGTGTTCTAAACTGTTTTATTTTGTGCCTTCACCAGTTTGTTTGTCGGCGGATGGGTATCCGCGGAACATGGCACAACGAACCTGGTGGTTGCCAATGGTTGCAAGTGGTGGCTAAAAGTGGTGAATATGACTGAAAATTGGTGAGATGCTTTGGTTCAATTTGGTACGGTTCTTTGGTTGTCTTTTTTGCGAATTGTGTGCGGTGCTATTCTATCAATTCAGGGTGGTAGGAAGAAAGATGAAATGGAAAAAGAACTAGCAGCCAAGAAGAATGGTGACTAGATTCTGATGATAATGGTATGTGCTAAACTTTTCGTTTAATTTCCGACTCCTAATAGTATATACTTGCTTATTAATCTCTACTTTGCATAGAGATTAATGGGATTGTAAGTGAATTCACAGTAAGAGATGAAACACATCCTCAGTCAGAACAAATACATGAATGTGTTGTTCTGTTGACTAAACAACTGGAGTGATTGGTGGGCGGTCGTGAAGGTGTGAAATCAATCCCCATTGTTCTCAGTTACTTTAAGTGTTGTCACATCCCTTCGCTGTTGCTCTCTATGCAAAGTAGTTTAATTTTGAATGATATGGAGTTATTTGAAGAGACAGCATTTTACTTTTTCGCAATTCATTTATTTGTAATTTCGCATTTTGAAGATCTACACACTGATACTGAGACACATTTCATTTGATGGGTAAGGTACGACTCCAAGGACATATTCCCATCCTGTCTTTTTTGGGATGAATTGGTCGCTTTTATCTTAAAATTGGTTTTTCTAGCAGTGGTGTCCTGTAGATTGATGTCATTATTAGAACTTAACTGAAGTATTTTGTACCTATCAATGTAATGGACTTGTGTTATTCATGGCATCATTTTAGGTAAAGAATGCGCCCTTATCTCAAACCATAGAAGCAACATTGGCTCATTTGGTGGGTCTTAGGTTCTTAGTTCAGGTTCTCTTTCAATTTTAGAACTCATGTTTCAATTATAGAGCGCGTCTTTGTATGCGTTTTTGATAACATTACATTACACCTGTCAAATTTCACCAATCTTCAGTTTCCTGCTTCATTGTGGTCTTTGAATCACTGACAACTTAAACATTTGTTTGAATCAGAGAACGGGTTGCCTCGGTTACACTACTGCTATAATGAAGGATGTCTTAAATATCTTTCGGTGAGTATAGGCTGATAGTATTGACATCGCTTACTCTTAGCTTGTCGGTGGTTTGCTGCTTGTAGCTGTACGTATTGATGAATCACTAAGTGGAAATCTGCAGGTTATCGGTTGGTTGATGTGAAAGGTATGTCAAAAGAAGTTGGGCCAAAGGTGAACACGTTGTTAAGGTACTAATCTTTTCTTTTTCCGGTCACTTCAAGGTAGTTATCAATATGCATAATAATCTTTGAATGGGTACATCTTGTTCACAGTCAACTTGAAGGATTGCGATTATAGACCACCTTTATGTTGTGATATGTGATCTATGATTGCAATTTCTACCCTCCTTTTGTGGTGCATAAACTGGCAAGAATGAGAACCTTGGCTAGCGATCATGCTCTAGCTATGAATAGAATTGCATTAAGTTATGGTCACACTGATGGGTCCTATTGTGTCAACTAGGTTCGTGAATCAATCCGTGCTCTTTTCCCTGACCGTGAATACTTCACTCTCGTACGGCCATTGAGCAGTGAGATTGAACTGCAGCATCTTGATCAAACTCCTGCAGCATCTGAATCCTGTAAGCATCTGAATGTATGCTTTTTGTAAGCCTTATTTAGTGTTTGGAAGGTGCAGTTAAACATTTGCTCGATCTTCTTTGCCACCTTTTTTTTTGCATCTGTATGTCACATTTTGTTGTTGGATGTAGGTCATTGCGAACAGCGTAGCTGAGATCCTTGGTCATGAGAGAGGTGGGAATTTTCTGCATCCAAACGACTATGTCAACAGGTCTCGGTCTTCTAATGATACGTTCCCAACAGTAAGTATTTATCTACGTTTGTGTATTTTTCAATTGGAATATGAACAATCCATTTCTTTTTCGTAATTGCGCGAATAAGGTTATTCTGGCATGCTTTGAGTAAAATATTTATGTTTATTACCCTATTGGTTTAAGTGATATATAAGTTCCTAATAAAATGAAACGATTTTATTGTCTACAGACCTGATTATTAACTAATTCATATGGTGCGAGTTTAATAGGTGAGGTTACATTTGTCAGTTGGTGTTACATTTGTCAGTTGGTTTGCATCTTCTGCTTTCCATAGCTTGTTTGAAACATAGTAATATAGTATTAAGCTATGCTTTAAGTGCTTAGGATAACAACGAAGTTTAATATATACTTAATTTGGATAATACTATATTAAGTATTAATAAAAACTTAATTAAGTATTAAAATCTCCAGCCTTGAATAAGTTCCAATCAGTTCTGAAGGGAATTAAGCAGGTGATGCTGCAACTCATGATAAAACATATACTCAGGCTGTTCCCCTTAGTTCCTTACACATTCCTTTCTCAGTTGTTTCATTGCTTTCTTAACTCTTTTTTTTTGGCCAGTTTTATTGAGGCAAAAGCAAGTGTACTCATTTTACGGACCCATATCCTAATCCCATTTTGTCCGTTGTTGGGGATATACTCTGTTTTTCTTTAAGAATGATGCTAAATGTGTTGAATTACTTAAGAACTTTATACTTCCATTTAAGTATGAATAAATTGTCTTTGTATGGTTTTAAAGAGTTTTATTCAGCACTAAGTTTTGAAATTGTTGTTTCGTTTACTTAATGGCTTCGTATGAATTCACTATGGAGGAGCTTGGATAACATAAATGTTGTAGCAATGTTATTCAGTTTTATGAAAATGGCTTAGTATGAGTTCACTCTAGAAAAGATTGGAAACTTCGGTACCATGAATTGTAACACGCAGAAGTGATTTTAAACTCATTTTGAAGTGTTATAGACTTATATAGCTATTATTCTGTTATGGAAAATAACTTGCTATTCCCTCTATCACCGCATGTAGTTTACATATTCCGTTTTAGTCTTTCCGAGCCTATAGTTTATGTTTCCTTTTCAGCATGTTTTGTCTGGTAGATTGATTACGGTGCTTCCAAGCCCACATAGTTAGGTGAGCTGCTTGATGCCTTGATCCATCTTGTACATACATATACTTAGTTCCTTTCTTTTTATCAAGTGATATAAACCCAAATCAAGCTTTGGAGCTTAGGAGTGGAACTAATCATCTCTAATAATTTATGTTCTAAGAATAGCATTCTGATGAGTGATGATCATACTATCAAAAGGTCAAATGCTAAATTATGACCGATTATGTAATTGAGAAACCTGATACTACTACTGCGTTTAGTTCACCCCTTCACAAGATCTGATGGGGTATGTACATTGCTGGCTCAGTTTAGAGTGAATCGTTTTGTAGCCAGTCTAGGTGGGGAGAGAGGAGGAGGAGGAGGAGGGAGGAAAAGGTGAAGAAAGGAGTAGAATTAAGAGAATGTTAAGAACACTACCAATGATTTT
>JAGPOY010016119.1:0-14787 GCA_018983105.1 Silene uniflora
TATGTTTAATATGTTTCATTATATCTAAAAAGCATGTGTGGATCAATTCCCTTAGACTCTCTTTTATTATTGTTAAATAGTTATCACAAATCAACCAACAAATCAATCGATAAAACCTTGATAGAAAAGCATCTTACGATTCACTTTATAATAGCCGTTTTCTCTGTGGAATTCGACCCCTATATACTACATTAATTTGTTGTGCCTAGGGTATCTTTGTACGGGTGCGCGATAACCTGTGTCAAGCGACTCGGGTCCCCTGCCAGACGTCGTGTCTCACCCACACGCGTCCCTCCAAAACTTAAGTCATGAATGTGCACATCCTCCTTTGAGTGGGAAGCTGCAAGAGGCGACCTAAGCGGAAGACGGTCTCCCAACCGCCTTCCGTCTCCATAACAAGTAACCAATCAAACCTCCATGTCCTCCGACCTACAACAACACAATAAGCAAGATATCATATACCATGCCAATTACCGATTCATTAAATGCAAATAATGACAAACGACTCCTTTAACAAATAAACACATTATCGACTGAGTAGGATGAACATACCTTTTAGCATACTCCATAAGCTACTCGAAACCACCAAAAATTCATCATGTAAAACTGTGTCATCCAACATACATTACATAATAACTATCACTACTAATTACCATAACAATAACAATACTAATTAACCCCTTAATTACTCATAATACTAACCATGGCTACTAATTAAACTACCCATGAAAAACCCTCAAATTCTAGGGTTTGATTCTTAAAACGAATTATCCAAATTAAAGGTAAAAAGGTAGTATAATACCCACCAAGTGATAAGGAACAAGAATATGTGAATGAATCTTCCAAATTCTTCACCCAAAGTTGTAGATCTAGGATTTAGGGAAGGAGGGATTGTAGAGGGAGGTATGAGGGGTTTAGAGAGAAGGAATAAAAGTTTGGAACTGGGGAAAATCAGAAAATAGGGTATATATATCAAGGCCCATCAAGCAAGCCTACGCGAAACTCAGCGGTTCCCGTTACACTCGGTCGACTGACACCGCGCGCACTCGGCCGGGTGACAGACGACAGAACAAACCTCGATACTACACAGGTCTACTCGGTCGTGTAGGCCAACACACTCGGTCGAGTGACTTCTACTTGGCCGGGTGTCGTCGCACCGAGTAACTATCAAAATTCGGGTTGTTACAATCTTCCCTCCTTACAAAGAACTTCGTCCCCGAATTCCTCAAGTCTCATCTAGGTAGCATCAAAACATACACGGACACGGACACGGACACGTACACGACACAGACACGTGATACGACATCCCCTGAAATTTAGGACATGGGACACGCCTTTTGAATTTAATAAAATATATTCTAACACCCCCATATACCAAGGCCCCTTACCAAGAACTGCCCTAGCATATAAGGATGCTACCATCTCGGTTGCTCGAGGTAGTGAACATCATAAACCAACAAAAGAGGACAATTTGTTAAAGGTAAACCAACGTTTAAAAGATACATCGTAACTGTCTCAAACCAAACTCAAAACAAAAGGTACAACTGTCTAATAAACCAAAACTTTAAACTAGGCGCTATAACTGCAGAATTAGACTCGGCTGTGTCCCCTCAATCCGACTCCATCAATAAGACAACCTGCTAAAAGCTGCTCACCACCCCCGATGGATCATAGCAGGTCAAAGACAACAACAAACGGGCCAGCAACCACAACCGATCATAAATATAGATGCAACGTAATATTAACACAACGGAAGTCAATCATTCATATTTAATCCCTTCAGCCCGATACCCATCGCAACAGGTACCCATCAGCCAGTAACACAGCCTCGTCACCGCAGCCACTCATCGCAACAAGTGAAACCCTAGGTTCATTAATGTGCACATCCTCCTTGTGATGAGTGTCACAAGGAGCGATCGAAGGGCGTGGACCATCTCCTAAGTATGGACTCACTCAGCCGGAACCGCCTTTCAGCCGTAACATTCATACAATACAATCTGTGCCAGCCAGCAATCTCATCATACTCATGAACATATAATCAGCCTTAACAGTTAATCAATACAACATCGCCTCAAAATGTGAAGTACTGAGTAGGGAAACCCTATCTGATAGCAAATCCGCAAGCAAAGCACAATCACGCAGCTAGAAAGGTTCCTCTACGAAATCACCGCCTAAAAATTACAATACATATCATCAAGTAGTGCCCTAATCATGTTCTCATACAATCTATCGAATCAATCATAAAGGAATAATACGAGATGTAGATCTTTTTTTTTGGTGTAAATGTAAGTATTATATAGATCGTAACTGAAAATATACATCGAGATTGCTGGGAAACGGGCCAAAACATGACCCACGACCCATTACATTAAGCAAAACAAAAACAGATAGGAAAACCTATCTCATTTCCACATTCCTCTCCTTCTCTCTCATATGTCTCCTTCCTTACCTACCTTCACTCCTGCAAATCACTCAAACCCGCGCCCTATCCATCGTCATCAACCCCAAAATGATCCTCATACCAGCTCTGATCCTTCATCGCTAATGGAAACCTCATCCTAGCCTTCATCCGCTCTCTTACTTCCCTCTCTATAGCTGAGCCCATTTTCTCCGGCATCTCCAACACCCCCTCCAATCGAGCTTTGTTTCGGTAGTACCAGATCTTGTAATGAATCGTCATCACAACAGTCAAAAGGATCCCCCTTTCAAGCTTCGTACCCCGCCTACTCAACGCCCATTTCAGGCTGTTTTCCTCAGGTATGCGCAACTTAAATCTTTTGTTAATCGTTTTGATTAGGATACCAGTAACAGTACATCTGGAGAATAAATAGTTTATTGTTTCCTCATGCTGAGCACAGAGACAACAGTCTGCCTCATCACATACCCCTAGCTTGCATAGCTTAGCTTTCATATTTAATCCCTCGTTGAGAATCATCCAAGTTAGAATGATGTGTTTTGGGATCGACCAAGTATTCCAGATAGATTTTGCCCAGAGTACCTTTGGTAGCTGACCCCTCAACCACAGATATGAGGCTTTGGTAGTGTAGACTCCCCCCTGGAAGCACCACTTCCCATCTGAGTAAGCTGCAGCCAGGTCATCCCTGACACTGCAAATTCTCCTCCAAGCCCAACTCGTCTCTGCACTTGGTTTGTATTCTGCCCAGCTACTCTGTTTTATATGGACCTGATGCACCCATTTAACCCACATGGAATCCTTCTTACTGGCTACCCAGTCCACCAGCTTCCCCACTATAGCTTTGTTCCACAACACTTGGTCTCTCAAACCCAAGCCACCCTTCTCCTTTTTTATGCAGATCTTTGACCAGGCCACAAGAGGGACCCTCTTATATTCAGTTCCCCCATCCCATAAGAAATTCCTACAAATAGCTTCTATATTGAGAATGACCTGTTTTGGAATGATAAAAACTGACGCCCAATAGGAATGTAGGGTAGATAAGATAACTTGTATCACCACTAGTCTGCCTGCATAGGACAGTTTCTTAGTGCCAATCCCATGTATTCTGGGGCAAATCTTGTCTATGAGTATATCACAGTCCTTCTTCCTCAATCTGGTGGTTTGTATAGGCATTCCTAGGTACTTGAAGGGCAATGATCCCTCTTTGTACCCAGAAACACTCAGAATATCAGCTTTGAGGCTATCAGAAACCCCATTGAAATATATATTTGACTTTGAGGGACTGACTTTCAGACCAGAAGTCTTAGAAAAGGTATTAAAGGCCTTCAAAATCTGCATCATTGAGCTAGCATCCCCCTTGCTGAACATTAACACATCATCTGCAAACATTAGACTAGTGAGCTGCAATTCTTTGCACATAGGATGAAATTTGAAGCCTCTCTGTCTAGAAGCATAGTGTAGAGTCCTGGTCAAGTAGTCCATACAGATTGTGAAGAGCAAAGGAGATAGAGGGTCCCCCTGTCTGAGCCCTCTCTCACCCTTGAAAAAGCCAAAATTGTCTCCATTGAGAGATAATGTAAATGTGGCAGATGTGACACATTGCATCACCAAATCTTTAAAAGAACTTGGAAAGTTTAGAGCACATAGGAGCTGATCAAGGAATTCCCATTCAACAGTGTCATAAGCTTTCTGTAAGTCTATTTTGAACATACACCTGGCTGACATAGATGGCCTTTGGTATAATCTGATCAGGTCCTGACATATTAGGACATTCTCAAGAATACTCCTCCCTTGGATGAATGGCCCTTGATTTTGCCCCACAATATCAGGAAGGATAGCACCTAGTCTAGAGCACAAAATCTTGGATATGGCTTTATATATAACATTACAACAAGCTATAGGTCTGAATTGGAGCACACTTTGAGGTCTATCACATTTTGGGATAAGTGTGAGATTAGTGGCATTAATCTGTCTAAGAAGTCGCCTATGCTGAAAGAAGTCTTGGATAGCTCTACACACCTCATCCCCAATTACTGACCAGGCATCCTTGTAAAATCTGCTTGTATACCCATCAGGCCAAGGAGCTTTGTTATCTGGAATAGAGAAGATAGCTAGCTTAATTTCCTCCTGGCTAACATGATGTAACAGATTCTGCCCCTGCTCCTCAGTGCACCTATTCCCACACATAATAATAGGAGTTCTCACCCTCTGAGTCTTAGTACTAGACCCAAGCAGGTCTTTGTAATAATCTAAGAAAGCTTGTTGGATGAGAACATGGCTGTCACACTTCTCTCCTCTAGCATTATCAATACTAACAACTCTGTTCCTCATTCTTCTGCTTTGAATTGACCCATGGAAAAAGGCAGTATTAGCATCCCCTGCAGAAACCCAGTGAGCTTTAGCTTTCTGGGCCAAAAAACTATCCCTGGCCTCAATGAGAATCTTTAATTCCTGAGATAAGCTATATTCCTCTGCTACTTTATCCCCATCTTGTGGATTTTTTCCCAGCTCCTCCTGTAGTTTCAACACCCTAATCTGGAGAACAGTTGTTCTGTTTTCTATGTCTGAAAACCTCTCCTTATTTAGTTGCTTTAACAAAGGCTTGAGCTCCTTCTGTTTCTTCACTACCTGGAACATATAAGTGCCATTAATTGGTCTCTGCCATTAAAGTTTAACAATAGAGAGAAAGTTTTCAGACTTTCCCCACATGTTAAAATATTTAAAACTACGATGCTTTGGATCTTGACTGGTACATCCCACTACACATGGAGTGTGATCAAAGTGACCCTCAGGCATGAAATGAGCGAACTGATTTGGGAGACAATCTATCCAAGCCTTATTAACCATGAATCTATCCAGCCTACTATAGGTTCTATCCTCATGTTTCTGCTTGTTATTCCAAGTAAATAAGGATCCTATAGCCTGAATATCCATAAGCTCACAGTCCTCCACACAACTTGAAAAAGCATCAATTTCCTCCTGATTAGTATTCCCTCCACATCTTTCACTATGTGAAAGCACACAGTTAAAGTCACCCCCCACTGCCCAAGGAGCAGTGATGTGGCTAGCAAAAGCACGAAGCTTAAGCCATAAAGACTCCCTCTCCTGTAAACCATTAAAAGCATAAATGAGTGTATAATAGAAGCTATCCTGACTAGTAAGAGATTCCACCTTCATGTGTATAAATTGGGCATCATACTCAATGAACAGCACTCTGAACTTTGTAGGCTGCCATAGAACCTAGATCCTACCACCTTTATGGTACCTAGTGTTAGTAGAAATACTTCATCCATCTTGAAAATGATTAACAACTTTATTGTAATTCCTTGCTTTTATTTTTGTTTCTAGCAAACCAAACAGGCCTACCTCCTGTTGTTGAAGAAACCATTTTATTTCCTTCTATTTATTTACATTGTTCATGCCTCTGATGTTCCAAAATCATATTTTATCCATTAAAAACTTAAAGTCCTACTTATCCCTCCTGCACTACCATTTAGCACCCTTCCCTTCTTCAATCCTCCAGATGTAATATCAGCAAAAGATCGAGCACCAAATCTAGCATTGCTGAAGCCATCTTGATCCTCCTCCTGTCTGTGCAATCTAACCACCTGCTGAGATGACAATGGTTTACTAGCTATTGCCACCTCAGGTGTAGATTGGACCTGGATGGTCTCATCCACTGTTATGGCCACTGGAGTTTTCACTTGCCCTTTCTGAATTGCTTTTTGAACAGGTCTCCATTCTTTCCTAATCACTTTTTTCTTTGTCACAGGTACCTGCTCTCTCTGTCTCCATCTACATGCCTCAGTTTCATGCCCCATGCCTTTGCATTTTGAACAGGTAATGGGTTTCCATTCATACTCTACTGGAACAATTATCACATTACCTCCTTCATCTTTGAACTTCACTTGATCTGATAGAGTTTGATTAACTTGCAGTTCAACCATTACCCTAGCAAACCCTAACCGAGTCTTCTCTTCAGTAGCCACATCCCTTTTCACAAAATTCCCAATGAGATTAGCAATCTTTGGCAATCCCTTCCCCCAGAATTTCAATGGTAACTTGTTCAATCTAATCCACACAGGAACTGAAGTGATGTCCTCCTTATTAAACCCATCCACCATATTCCAATCCTTCACAATCATGGGTTTATTATCAAAAAGAAAATGACCAGATTTGAGTACCTTTTCTTTCATTTCCAAAGTTTTGAATCTGACCAGAAACAATCCATCAGGTAGGAAAGATATTTTGTCAATGTTAAACTTTGTCCAAATCCTCCTGATGAAACCCTCAATTACCTCACAAGGGGGATTTCCACCCAAGATAAAACATGCTACTGATTGTTTCCAATACTCTATTTCATCATTAACATCATCATCTGTTAATTGCGGGATCTCCTCCTCCTCAAGAATTGGATCAGAAGTAGGCACTGTCTCTACCACAATCGCTGGATCTGAATCAGGCACTGTCTCCACCACAATCTCCTCACAAGATTCACTGGCATCACCATTACTAGTCTCATCCAGATCCTTTTCATCCTCCTCTTGATCACTCTCCTCAACCACCAGATCAGGGCTTTCTACCAACTCGTGCATAGGCTTAGTTTTTGTTCCATCAGTAGTAGGCCCTGTATGAATACTATCTCTATTGTCACTCACATTTCTCGTACTAGTTGTAGCAGTAACTCTCTGCGTTGACTTTGACTTCCGAGCCATATGCAAGGAGTCAATGGCGGCAGAGCTTTCTCTTTCTCTCTCTTTGGTTGTAATTTTTTAATACTTGTTCATCACTTGTCGGTGTACTTGGATGCCTTCATCATTTCGGATTTGGAAGACATTGATCTTGAAAGTGATAAACATTGTACGGCCTTCTTTTTTCCGGATATTTTCTTGCCACCATGTGGGATTTTGGAATAGAGTTAAGCCATTTGTACAGTAGCTTGTAATGTGGCTTCCTTCTTGTTAGAAGACACTTTGCCAAATATTGTTAAACGAGACTTTTCTCTATGAGTATTCCAATAGTATACGACTCAGCAAGGTACCAGAGAAGAAGATAGGCTATGGAAGGAAATCTTCCATAATGTCTTGGATGTAGATGGATAGGGGTGAGGAATGGATATGTGGGATGGTATGGTAGGCCAAGAAGGGGACCTTGGTCTAGACCATATTCATGGACATAGAGGATAAGGAGTTTATGGAGAGTCCTTTTGAGGAGGTTTTCTTGTAAATCTTGAGGCATATGACTTACCAAAGATCTCAGGGGGTTTTCTTCTGGTTGTGTGAGATTGATCATATAAATCGTAGGGATGATCGATGAAATTTGACGCTGGGTCCTTGACAGAAAATCTGGAAGGAAGTTATCTTTTCCTTTTATGTGTTTTACCTCAAACTTCCATTGAGAAAACCAGCTCGCCCATCGGAGTAGCTGTGCTTGCGGGAGAGTCTTTTGCTTAAATTGTATCATCTTTGGAAATGATGACATGTCCATTTCTATGAGAAAATGTTGCCCGATAAGATGGAAAGCGAACTTTTCAATGCCTCTTTTGACTGCAAGAATTTCTTTATATGTAGAGTGGTAGTGCTTCTCGCCTTCTTTGAAAGCTCCGCTCTTGTAGCCACATATTTGTCTATTTCCCTTTTCATCTTCTTCGAGTAGGACTGCACCCCAATAGCAATCACTTGCATCTGTTTGCAAAACTCTTTTTCCATTAGATGGGATTGTTAACGCCGGGAGAGTTTTGGTGATGCGCTTCAATTCTTTTTTTGCTTCTGTGCATTTCTGGTTCCATGGAGCAGCATCTTTCTTTAATTGAGCTGATATGATTAACCTGTGTTTGGCTAGGTCATGGATAAAATCTGCCATATAATTGACAATACCAAGGAATTGCTGGATTTGCTTGAACGAGAGTTTTTCATCTGGGAACTCTTCAAGTTGGGTAGCAATATGAGGTTGAAGGTGGTATTGGCCTTTGGTGATATGCATCCCGAGAAAATCAATTTTTGTTTCTCCTACCACCATTTTTTTCTCTGAAAGCATTATCCCATGTTGCTTGACTATATCATGAAACTTTGATAGCAAGGAGGAATGGGAATCAATATCTATGGAAAATAAGAGAATGTCGTCTATGTAAACCAAGGCACTTGTGAGGATTGGTTTGAAAATTTTGATCATTGCTTTTTGGAATAAGGATGGAGCTGTTTTTAATCCAAATGGCATAACCTTCCATTGGTAATGGCGGTCAGGAATGCAGAACCCTGTTTTTGGCCTTTCTTCTGGCTTAATTCCTAGCTGCCAGAATCCTGCCTTGAGATCAAATTTGGAGAATATTTGGGCTTGGGATAGTTTTTGGAAAAGAACCTCTCTTTTTGGTAGTAGAAACTTGTCATCTGTAAGGAAGTGGTTTAGAGGTTGGTAATTGATGACTAACCTTAACTTTTCACGTACTTGCTCTGCCCTTTTGTTGACATAAATTGCTTCACAAGCCCATGGGGAGGTTGTTGGCTCAATTAGGTTTTCCTTTTGTAGTTGGTCAACTTCTTGGAGAGCAAGAGTGTAATGATCTGGGTTCATTCCTATATGACTTGCCTTTGTTGGGTTGATGTCTTCGTTCATTTTTAATGGCAAAGTGGTAAAGAATTCAGGATTTTGCCATAATGGAAAGGAACATTTTGTGAGAAATTCAGAATGGGATTCCGCACACGGCACACGAGGTTTTGGCTATGTTATCTCTTATTGGATGAAGGATTTCATAAGAATAAAGGTGAGGGGTTAAGGTCCATGGTAAGAAATGGTTTTTGTGTTTTAGGCCTTTTGGATGCCATGATACGCTTTTCAGAGTGTGTAGAACATCAAAACCGAGTATAAAGTCTTTTCCAGGAAGATCAGACCCGTATACTCTAGTTTTCAGTGTGTAGCCCGGAAATAGTTGAATATGGATCGGCTTACTCTTAAGAGATATATAGAAAACCTGCCCATTTGCTGCCTTAAATGCCACAGAACATGCTTCCCAATGTGATGGTGAGAGAATATTTGGGTTGATTATGGAGGATGCAGCACCAGTATCAAAATATGCAATAACAGGGATTGGCTTGTCATATTTATTTGGGAAGATGTAGATTTTTGCATTTGGGGAAGGCTGTAAAGGGTATGTTAGAATAATATCATTTTGTGGTTCTGCTCTACAGGCTTCTATGGGGCAAAGATCAAACCTGACAAATTGGTCAGTAATACCTTCATCTTCCTCAGAGTTTTTGTCTGAATCTCCAGATGAGTCTGCTTCAAATTCCATTCCCATTGCCAAAATGGTTTCATCCGTTGGTTCATCATCAAGGGAGAAAATGGACTCAATATCTGCATCATCAATATCTTCAATTTGTGCTAAATAGCCCACAAGATTATCTCTTTTCTTTTTGTTTAGGCAATCTTTTGCATAATGCCCTTTCTTTTTGCAGATATAGCATCGATCTGACTTCTTGAACCCTCTTTGTTTTTTCTTTCTGAAAAACTTCCATTTTTTGTTTTCAGATAATCGGGGAAACCTTTTCTTCCATTTCTTCTTGTAGATTTTGTTTTTTCCTCCTCCTGAGGACGCACATCCACATTTCTTTGGTTTGCACTTGATGGAAAGTTCTGGATGATCACATGCTCTTCCTAGAAGCTTTCCTTGTTCTTGCAGTTGCTTGAAAAACTTCTGATGGTTACATAGTTTTTCAAGAGATGCGAGCGATGTTTGGTAGAGTTCTCCTAATGTAGCATTACTTAGGGGTATGTTCTTGAGGGAGAACTGTCTTGCGGTTTCATTTCCCAATGGCTCTGGAAGAGAATTCAAATAGGCTTGTTTAAGATTTACATCATCCATGCCTCCAAGAGCGTAAAACCGCTTGGACATTCTTTCATAATGTCGTTCAAGATCTTTCCGCATGAATGAACAACATTTCATACTGAGGAATTCTTCTCTTGCTTGGGTTGTATAATGATCCCAAGCACCCAGAAATTCATTGTGAATGTTTCCAATGAAGGCGTCAACTGTAGAGGATTGTCGTATTTGTAGTTGACGATAGGTTCCAAGACTAATCCACCATTGCCTCATACGGCCATAGAATCTTGAGACTAGTCTATCGATTACTGCCGTAAGTGTTGCTCCAGGGTAAAGAAGTTGTTCAGTACACCAGGCATGCATTTCATAGATTTTGTCTCTCCATTTTGAAGGTGGAATGTTATCAAAGGAAAAACCATGCCCTGGTATGTCTTGACCTTTAGGGTTCCAACCAGGTGGAGGATGAGCTTCAGATTGTTGTTGTTCCCCTGGATCATCTGTATCACTTTCAACTGCTTCCTCAACTTGGGTCGGTTCAGCCATCATGAATTCTGGCATTAAACCTTCGTCTTCTGAAATTTGAGACGTAGGTTTCTTTTTCTTGGGATTGGCCAAACTGGTTAGGAGAGAGGAGATGGGATTATGATGTTTCATCATAAATTGTGAGGCTTTTTCCGGATTTGCAGTTGTAGGAGGTTCGGTTTCAGTTTGAGTTATTGTGGATGTTGATCCTCCCTCTTTTGATGTGGATTGCCTCTTTTTTGTCACATGTCTTTCTTCCAGAACTTTTGTTGGAAGAAATGACGATGCTCCGAAAGGGTTTGATTCTGGATGTTGTATAGGAAGGGGTTGTGGATGTTTTTCAAAAGGTTGTGTATAAACTGGGTATGGGGTGAATATGTCACAGGGCATATTTGGTGGTGTTTTTGGTGGATTTTGTAAGGAGGATAACTGTGCTTTTAAGAATTTTAATTCGGACTCCTTTTGGGAAATAAGTGGAGATGCTATGGAAGCTGTTGTTGCAAGTCGTAGGAGTTCTTGGTGTAACAAAGAGATCTTTTGATGTACTTCTTTTACTGCAAGATCCATGATTGTTACCTTTTTGTCTATTTGTTGCAACAGATTATTTTGGGCTCGTGCATTTTCCGATTGCCAGTTTAACGTAGCTTCTGCAGGACTTATTTGCTTTGTTGAACCATCTGGGTTTTTGATGACTGGATTTTTGATTTTCCAAGAATGTTTGGAGTTTTCTTCCTTAAAATCTGTTGGCGGACAAATTGTGTCTTGGGAAGAGGATGGACCAAACATGAGACATGAGGAGATTTCTTTTTGTGAGATGGCCGACTCTTCTTGTTTGGAATATTGTACATAGTAATCAAAAGTTTTCCCAGTTGGTTCTCCTAAGAGGCCAACATTAGGATCACCCGACACATATCTTTCTTTGAGGATTTGTTGAGAGGATTTTTTGTTTTTATTTTTCTTCTTTGGATAATCATCTTCATCAGAGTCAGGTAACATGCAATTCTCACAGTCACAGACATCAAAGAATTTGTGTCTGAACTCGTCTTCAAATATATATGCTGGATCTTCAAGAGAGTTGAAAGAATGTATAGGAACGTTAAGATAACTCTCATTTTGTTTCATTGGGATGAAAAGTGGGGTGATGATATTTATTTCAGTACAGAAAATTGGTGGATAAGACTTTTCATCTGGTTCCCTTTTGAAATATATCTCAATGGTGCCATCTTTTTGTTTGGTAATTTTGGAGTCTACGGATTGTAAAGGAGTGGTAAGATCATGTATTTTTTCATAATGGGTGATCCAAGACTCTGGGAGGAGTTTTATGAGTTCATTTTTTGGAATTTGTCTAGGAATATGAACACAAGATGGGCTATTTGGTGATTCTACTTGGATAAAGAGAGCATCATCTGTATCCCTTGGAATATTAAGATCCATTGCATGGTTTTGAACCCTATATGCCATTTGATGGTGTAAAGTTGCGGCTTATGTGTTTCCAACTTGTGGGGTTCCGGCGATTTGTAGTTGAATTTGAAGATTCTGGAGAATTTGTGGGTCTTCTAATGCCATATTAAAATTTAGAAACAAGGTAATAAACACAGTACCTGCATTGAGTGTTGTTTGTATGGTTGCAATACAAGCATGGTTATATTCCCTGTACCTTGTATACAGTAGGGCTATTCGTGCCACAACAGGAAGACATTTTCTACCATGGAGAGTCAGTGCTAAACGTACTGCTCCATAATGAAGGTGGGTGTAACCACTTGTTTTCCATGAGTTAAGCATGGCTTTATTAAGTCGGAGAGGAATCATTTGTTCTGCTTCCGTAGCAGGAACAAAATGTTGTTCTAACAGCGAGGCCAGAACAATTTCTTTGACAGTGTGTTAATGTAGGCCGAATGCTTGTTTGATTACTTTTGGAAGTGAGGAATTTGGTTTTGTAAAGGCTCGATATGGATTTAACAAAGGAAGTTGGGTAATAGGGACTTTGTCATTTTCATCTGAATATTTTACTTCATAAAGATAGTCTACTTTATTTACATTTGATTTGCGAGAAGAAGAAGACATATGTGCTAAAATATTAGAAGGATTTGCCATATTTTTTGGATATGAGACCAGAAACCATAACAGAATGCCTTATTTCTTATCTACCCTTCAAAGTATTAATGAGTTTTTTCCTCCTCTTTAATATAATTAATCAATATAAAGAATCAACTATCTTGTTCTCAAATTGCTAAACCGAGACAACATATAGTCTTAAACTTTTGTCTCAAGGTACAAGCTTTTAAGAACATCATAGTTAATCCATTACACTTTACTTCTCCTAATAAGAATTTTCTGATGTGGAAGATCCACAGAGTGGAAACCACAGAGCATACTCTTTCATACTTAGGGTTTTTTGTAGAGGGGACAACTCATTATTCATTAATACTTATTAGGAAGATAAGAGCCAAAGCTTAGACTGTCATGGCTCTAATACCAAGTTTACAAACACATAGTAAATACAACCACAAAGGAGGTTTATTAGGATCAAATGATTATAAGGAAGCTAGGACTTTGAATTATGAACCAGAGAGAATGAACAAGAGAAAACTAGAACACTTTATGTTGTGGACAAGAAAGTTTATTAGAAGTATTTTGTGAAAGACTTAACTTGGCTTGCTTAGTAACAAGCCTTCCTATTTATACTACATTTCTAAGATACATGATAAGCATGTATCATACACTTGTCACACTTTGATGCTACACTTTGCACACTACTAAGTTACACCTAGCATTCTAGTTTACATCATTGCTTACATCATTATTTATTTATGTACATCTCTTTGTCTTTTGTCTTGATTCAGCAGCTTCATGCACCTTTTGCTATACGCACAACCATAGAATAAATGAGCATGAGTTTCAGGTTCCAAACCACAGATATAGCAAGTTATATCATGTCCTATCCCCGTCCTTTGCATTCAATCTAGGGTTAGGAGACGTTGATGTTGACTAAGCCCAGAATATGAAAGTTGTTTTAGGGACATTCAAATCATTCCAACACAGAAATCTCCAATCAACATTATCAGTCTTACTCCTTATCCAGTGATACCCAGCAGCAATCGTGTATGCCTTATCATTATTCTGCCATGAGTCATTAGTATAACCAGCCTTAAACAGATTCTTTACATGGACTATTTTCTTCCAAGACCAACTACAATCTAGTAGTCTCTTATATAGAAGTAGTAGGTTATTAACATGTTAATAACCTACTACAATCTAGTAGGTTATTAACATGTGCACTTAGTCTCTTACATGGACTTTAATATGGTAAGATTAACAATATATTCTCACTATTATAGTAATAATGAGTTTTATACTTAAATCAATACATATATATAAAGTAGAAACTTTTCTAGCGATATGATTGGCTAGAGGTTTTAATAATTAAAGCAAGCAAATTTTAATAAAAGTATCCTAATAGGAGTAGATTTCGAAAGAGGTTTAATAATTAAAGCAAAATTTAATAAAATTATCCTAACAAGAATAGATTTCGAAACAAATTTAATAAAATTAGATTTAATTTCTTACTCCCTCCATTTTCTTATTTTCACCCCATTTCATTAAAATATACCTCACATATAATAGAGAAATGAGGGTGAAAATAGAAAAATGGAGGGAGTATTATTTAAAAAAATAATATTTTCATAAAAATATTCAAATATAAGTAGATTAAAATTATCAAATAGAGCAGAAACATTTCAAGCGATATGATTGGTTACATGTTTTACTAACTAAAGCGAATTTTAAATAAAATTATCCTAACAAGAGTAGATTTTAAAACAGATTTAATAATTAAAGAAATTTTTAATAAAATTATCCTAACAAGAGTAGATTTCGAAACAAATTTAATAAAATTATCCTAATAAAATTAGTTTAATTTCTTATTATTTTTAAAAAATATATTTCCATAAAATTATCCAAATATAAGCATATTAAAATTTATCACATAGATAATAATAGACATTCATAATAGTTCAAGTTGTCATTTTTATTC
>JAGPOY010016168.1:0-12275 GCA_018983105.1 Silene uniflora
TTCCGGTTGACCCTTGATGAAAGCTGCGTAGTAAAATGCATCAACACTCTCTACTTCATGTGACAAGAAACCTAGAGAGTCTGAGCCGTTGTGCTTTACTCAATCGTACTTTGGAAGACGTATGTTAATGAATTCGAATTATTTAAATGATGCCAACTTTTGATATATTGCAATCAAACACAGGTGTCTGATTTTTGAAAATCCCTAAAGAAGTAAAGCAGCAAGCCTTGCTGTGTATTTTAATATACTACTTTGCTCATGACAGTGCAATATATCTAGTTGCTGCTCTTTTTTGAATGGCAAAGATCAGAAATGATACGTTCTGTTGGTTGAAATCCTTCATTTTAGGTCTCTGCCAAAACTCGAAGTCTTAGGGAAGTTGTCTTTGATGTCAATTCTGCGTTGGAATTTCAAGACCAACATGGATAAAACCATTAGTTCCACAGAAAATGGGCAACTAACATTGGTTTGTGGACTTTTCCTATTGTTCAACTTTTCCGATAAACTTCTGACCCGTTTTAAGACTTTGTTTCTTTAAATTATTTTACATCGTGCATAGAGTCCTCCTAATATCTGTTGTGGTATATTGTACACTCTCAATTCCATTTATATTGTCCTTATTTCACTTTGTGGTTAAACAAGGTCAACTTCATTAATATATTCTCCCAATTTACAATAGTTACAACTTTTTAGAAAAGATATGGAAATATTTATTTTGTCAAATCAAACATGAAGAATTTGACATTGTATCTTTACGACAACAACAATAAACCCTTAATTCCTTTATCTAAAATTACGTATCACAACATATATGGATCATTGATGTTCAAAGTTGACACTGGTTGAACTGGTTGTAATATTTAACAAGTTTGAATATCAGCCTGAACAACAAACCATTGTTGTCTTTTCAATTTGTCGACTTGAGTTGATGATAACTTTTCTACTTTACTACAGGTAAACGGCTGTGAATTTGCTGTCGTGTCTCTTTTAGCTCGTGAAAATGATTTCAGGTATTTGTACTTCCGTTTGGCTTCATTAGTCCTAAACAGTCCTGTTTTGAATGTTGGTTACAATGTTCTGCTGTTGGAATTTTACCGAGCATATTTCTTAATGTGTTTTTTTCTCTGTTTCGTCTGTTTACAATGCTAGAATTCCACAATCTCTACCATGCTTGCATGACAAGGCGATGGCAGCTGCTTTGAATATGAATTTCTCTTCAAGTCAAAAGAAAAATAAGGTAATCATAGCTTTAAGTTATGAGATGCATGTTTCTTGTGGTATCTTTTGTCAGAGTTTAGATGAATGCAGGAAATTTATTTTAAGAGCTAATATTTAGGCTTCTAAAAAAATTGCTTGCTTTTGGACAGGCTTTACATGTTTGGCTCATGTGCTAATACTTTCACAAATTCTCTATCGAGATTCTCACACTCTCACTCCATTTCTACGAGACTGCATAATCTGCATTACTTGGATCATTAATTATCCATCAGTGCATTTAGTCTAACTGTGACAATTATGCTCCGCATGTCTCACAATTTTTATATGTGAGACTTTTCACAAGAGATTGATTATCTACCATTCTCTTCACCGCTACTTTTTGCCAGGAAACTCCTTCCGGGATTTTGGGCGGGATGATAAAGGGCTTAAGAGCTAGCAAAAAAGCTCGGAGTACAGATCATCTGGAGGACCTAAATTCCCCCCGTTCATCTTTGGATAGAATTTTTTCAAGATCTTCAGATGACCCTATTAAACCAGCAAAAGGTGCTGGAGAAGTAATGGAGCTTAAAATTGGTAACGATCATACTCTTCACTTTTCTTGCTTCTGCCATTTTGTTCTTTATATGTCTGATTTACCTCTATTGTCCAGACGATATAGAGATTGAGGGACCCCTACGCGTAACGCCTATAGCTGAGAACAGTAAACTGGTAGATAAAGGTGTGTTTCAGAACTCAAACATTTTTGCTCCTTAGGTCTCTGTAGTGCTTAATCTTTGATTATTATCATCCAGATAAAAGTACAGAAAGGAAAAAGTTGTTTGAAGGTGCAACTTCTGAGAAACCGAAGCCAAGATCAATCAACGAAATCAAAGCGAAGTACAGAAAGGTTGTGGTGAAGAGACTCAAAACTTGAATGAAGATGCAAACTTAATTTATTGTGACATAGTTGCTGACATGATTCTTTCTGCAGAATACCTCGTCTGATGTTGCTTCTGCGGCTTCTGCCGCATCCGAAGCAAGAAACAAGCTCTTGGAAAGGGGAGAAAAACTCGATGTATGTCACCGATCTTCGTACCATCTCAACCAACTAATAACTGTATCTAGGAATGTTTCTAAAGTAGAAATTAATTATACAAAGCGGAAACAGGGATTGTGCGATGTGTTTTTTACCTATTTATTCACATTTGTCCCCGAAGTGATGTATTAAGTTGATGATGTTGTCTTTACTTCCAACGCTAGATCCTTAACAATTTTTTGACATGATCTTATGGTCTTCATATCCATGACATGAATAACAGATTTAAGTAGTTTTTAGAAAGCGTCAAGCCTGAAATGCGTCATTTGGTGCAAATTGTACTCAACTGCAACATTACCAGCCACTTTGTATGCATGTTGCTGTTGCCTTCAACATTACAAGATGTTTTTTTTTTATTTTGCCTTGTGTTTTCCGCTCTCCCCTGATCTTCTTTTCCTCTGCTGTATTTTCACTTGCAGAGGATCAGTCAAAACAGTGAAGAATTGCGAAACGGAGCAGAAGACTTTGCATCAATGGCGAAAGAACTGGCCAAGCGAATGGAAAATCGCAAATGGTGGCAACTATGAATGTCGCCTCAAGATGCTTCCAAACATAATTTCTCCTTTTTCGGCAGGTCATCTTATTTGTTTTTGAGGTCTAATTTACTAGAACTGTATATTTATTCCCAAACCCTGCATAATTCAACCTGATTTGTTTACTTTGTAAAAAAAAAAAGATTGCTGTCAGAAAACAATGTTCTTGTAAGTCTGTAACCATTGTACATACTTCCCACAATCATAGTTCATAATGATATACATCTGGTGTCTACTGACTTTTTTTTAGAGAAATTTTCGATGTAACCTTGGTGTTTGACATTTTGGAGTATGAATGCTTTCAAAAGCATTGTGTCATTGTGGGTCATCAGATAAAACACAGGTAATACTAGAATCCATATTCTTGTTTAAGATGACAATCCGTTTTAAGTTTTAAAACGGTCAAGTATGGTAAGTGCGAAAAAAGGATACCCATTTTCATCTTAAGAGAGACTTACTACTAGAAAGTAGAAAGGAGGCAACTAAGTTTATAAGGTATAGTTGTTACTCCATTGGTTCAATCATTTGTTTACCTTTTATTAAAATAATTTCCACAAAGTAATGAAAGTTAAACAAATGAATGGGACGGAGGTAGTTCAAAGTTGGTTGGAAGGTCCCTCCTATCAAATCTATACATTTGATTAAAATATATCTCACATGTATTACACAAATGTATAGAAATGAATGAAATAGAGGGAGTATATATTCCGACAGATTATGTCTCGCAGAATTTGCTATGTTTATTTCTCTATTTGGTTTTATTTTCTGATTTTGCAAATTCACCCTCTCGCGTCACCATGACACATACATTATGGTACCGTCGAAATCAGTTATAGTTTGGACGGAGCTCTATTTTAAGCGATTTGATTGTACTACTAGTCAAGCATGAAAGCTCGGCGGAGCTTTATTTTTATTTCGTGTGCATGTTCATGCACGATTAGATATAATACTGCTCTTATTAATTTTTGTATCTTTTTTAAATAAACTGTGTAAATTTTTAGCGGTTTTGGAGCGGCAACAAATATAGTCGGATTAGTTTACTAAAGTATAGAATTTTTTTCTGGATTTATTTCATTGTATAGGGGAGTTTAGCATGTTTTAAACAAACTAGTTGGAATCCGCCGTGCTACGCACGCGGTATCCAACTCTTATATGCTATGACAAATGGCAACGCTATTCGAAGATCGATTATTGTATCATTGAAACACCATTTTTATTTTACGTTATTTAAACGCTATTTGTACAAGCACACATGTGCATCTATTACAACTGAAAGTGCTCATAGGTCTTCACCAGTTCTAGTAAACATAAAGCCCTTGAAGCTAATGTACTCTTACTTTGATTAGTTTCATAGTTACGAGAGAGTTTTGCAACAATAAGTTATTCATACAAACAGCACACGTGCGACGTCAAGAATAAAGTAGATGAAGCTACATAATTTACCATAATGATTTATAATATTCTTGGGTTTGCAAAACCTAAGATTTGTTTTTATAAGGTTTTTAATTAGTTTTCTTGCTCTTCAATCATTTGTAATAGTATATAAGGACTCTCTTGTACTCATTGTAATTCATCAATATACATTCTCCAATCCTTTGCCTTCTCAAATCCTTTGCCTGCACTCTAATGACAATGGATCGGCCATTTAACCACCCCTCTTCACACCCCTAAACTCAATGGGCTTGCCGAATGTCGTCACTGTCGTATAGTTGAAATCAGACTTGCAATCCTCTCTCATGCCCGACTACCCAAGAATTTTTGGCCTAATGCATTCTCAACCACCACATATCTTATCAATCGGCTTCCTACTCCAACTCTATCTTACTCTTGCCCTTACTTGAAATTATTCGGTCAACTTCCGAACTATGCAAAATTCCGTAGCTTTGGATGACTATGTTAGCCTTGGCTTCGGCCCTACACCGTACCAAGCGTAAACTGGAACCCCGCCCCAAGCCTTGCGTCTTCATAGGTTAGTCCCCCGCCCATAGTGCATATTACTGTCTCCATCCAACAACCAACAAAATCTTTGTTTCTCATCACGTCAAATTTTGTGAAACAACCTTCCCTATCCCGACCTTGTCCCCACGGCCACTCCATCACAACCACCACCCAATTCCCTTGCATGGTTTCATGAACCTATCTCATATCCCTCATCCACCACTTCTCCGACCTCCTCTTTCCCCTTCCCCTGCCAACCCCGCCTGCCACAACGCCTTTCACTACTCCTACCCACACACCACATACACCTCCAACCACACATGTCCAATGCTACTAAACAAGCCTTGATCGACCCCCAATAGCAAGATGCGATACTTACTGACAGCCACGAAATGAATGGAGTTTAGTTGGTGGCTAATGAAGTAGGAGAGAAAACGCATAATAAATGGGAAATGAGGAGTCGGGAAGTTGGTAGTAAATTATTCAATTGGTCTCTCACTTAAGACGGTTAGAAATTAGACGGATTAAATGAGACCATTTTTTTAATAGATTGTAATTATTTAATGACAAAATGTTATAAGTAAAAGTTATCACTTTTAACCTGGAAATAATGGCAACAGTTTATCAGAAAATAGTAACATTTTATTGTAAAATGGCTGCATTAGTCCGTCTTATTTCAGACGGGAAATAGGCTGTATGAAATAAGAATTTGCGTAAATCAATGTATACGAGGGATATATGTGTAAATACAGTGAATAGGGGGCGTACCAAGTCCGAAGTGACCGGGAGCAATACACACAAAAGATAGATAAGGAATGGCAAAACCGTAATTTGTGATGTCATGTAGGGGCAGGGGTAGTCCGAAAATGACCAACCCCCTCTATTCTTTTTTTATAAATGATAAATGATATATGATACATTCTATTTAGGAAAAATTGCAAAATACTACCTATTATAGTTGATATTTTTCAAAATACTACATATTATACTTATATTTTCAAAATACTACCTATTAAGTTACACGTCTTCCTAAGCAACTACCTAATAACTGAGTTTAAGACTTAATTTCTCATTAGGAGGTGATTTTCATTTCTCCAATTAGTTTTTAAAATGGTCTACCAATTATAACCTTACTAAATTTGCCCCTTTCTTAAAATTTTCTTTTTCATCTTTATCCACCCACAACCCCTTTAACAGCCACCACCACAAACCTAAAACCACCATTCCAAACCCCATCCCACCACCTCTCACCGTTGCCACCATACTCAATCACCTTTCTCCACTATAAACTCCCATCGCTCGTACCTTCTACTACGACATTTTCTTAGCTCGTCATCGTTGCTCAAGGCCAGGTCCCGTAATCCTTAGATCTATGGTTTTTGGTGCTGGTGGAGGGGGTTTCATAGCTAGAGGACGTGTCTTAGATAGTAGGGGTGGATACTTGTGGCGATTAGCTAGCTAGGATGGTTTTGGTTTTGATAGGGTGGTTTGTGGGTAGATGTGGGACTTGGGTGGTGTCGTACTGGTGGATTAGGGTGGAGACGGCGTTCGGTGGTGCACATGACTAGATTAGCGTGATTATGGAGGCAAACTTAGGTAGTGATGTTGGTTGTGGTTAATAACGAAAATGGTGTGATTGGGTGACGGTGGTTGGGGTGGCGGATTGGCGGTGGTTGGGGTGGCGGATTGGCGGTGGCCGTGGTGACTGGGTGATGGTGGTTGTGGTGAAGAAGATGATGTTGAGTGAGTGGTGAAAGAGGGGTAAAATGGGTATACCAAAGTAATGTATGAGTTTTTGATTATTTTACACTAATTAAGGTCTAATATAGGTTACTAGGTAGCAATTTAGAAATAGTTGTAACTTTGTAGGTGGGTATTTGGCTGGCGTGGTGGTTGATGCGGTGCATGGGAATGATGATGGATTAAGTGGCGATGGAGATATGTTGATGATGATGGCGGATGAAACGAAATTTGGTGATTAATGGTGAATGAAGACGGAGATGCAGGGGATCTTCAAGGTCTTGTTGAACAAAGTCAACCATTTGACTTCCTTCTTTATTTTATTATAGGGGCCTTAGTTCATTTGACCCGTCTCGAGCTCGAGTTTCCGTCTCGTTATTCCGCCTCATCTACATATTATATTAGTTAAATAATAGAAATACAAATATTATATAAAAATACGACTAATTATTAAATATAACTAATTCGACTAGTTATTATAAATTAGTAATTAAAATGAGCTATTAATCAATTTAGCACGCAAAATCGAGTCGGAATAAGGTATAAAGGCGGGGTAAAAGGCGGCCAAAATATGAGTTATCAAATCTCCCCACACTTAAACCTATTAATTAGACTAAGACCCTTAATATAAAAGGACTAGCTAGCTACTAATATTCGATGAAAGGCAATTAACGGGCCTTCTCCGTCCCTTCAACTCACAACGAAACATAATGAGGTATGTGCTCCGTTGCAAGGCAAGTAGGGGCTTGCGGAAAATTTGTCACATCCTAACATTAAGCACATAACAAACAATAGGATGCATCGACAAAAGGAATAGCCACTTTCCTCATCTAAGTGGCGGAGTCAACTAAAAGGGAACAAATATAAGAGCATTTACTCCGTCACAAATACTAGTTCAACTAACCACCAAGTCCAAGAGGATGGCACTAAATCACCTCCAAATGGTGTTAAACTAGACTACTTTCGACCTCAATTTCCAAATGCTTTCGTCAAGAGCGATCGGATGGGATGGAATGATGATCCACATGATGTTAGTGGCATGTGACATGACAAGTCTCGAATTCTCTACAAATGTAAAGGTCATGGATCGTCCCAAGCTCGACAAAGTGGCATAACAAAAAGATTTTTGGGAATGAAATGCTCAATTCAATGTACAAAAAGGTGGATTTGACTATCATTCAAAATTTGACCTCACTTAACTTTCACATTTCAAAATTTGAGATGGGGTTTGTCCCTCGCGTGCTAATGTCCTTTGCTTTCGCCAATCACTTATTAGGCAACCGGTTAACTTCTAGACAATAGCTTTTCGGGGTGATAGTCACTCTGTCTTTGGGCGGTTGAATTCACAACCGTGTGGGGGCCCAATTCAATGGATCCCTCTCCAAAGCACATCGAAGTGGTACGCCTCCATCAAAACGATTAACTTTCTCATGATTTCAACAATCAAAAACATTTGAGGTTTCTTTGGCAATTAAAACGTTTCCACATGACAAAATCTTGAAATGAGCACTTCAAACTTATTGATGAAAAGTAATTTTTGGGTTGTCATACCACAAAGCCAATCAAGGTCACCAAGACAAGTTAACCAAGTCCATATCGCATCACGAGGTTGGATAGGTGACTAACATGCAAACTCTTGACTAGGCTTTGGGTCATGGGTCAAAAGACACTAGTATGACACAATCTAGGGTGTTTTACATCCATTCTAGTAGGCAAAGTCTTAAGTTGAAAAAGTATTTGTAACGGCCTAAACGCTCTTGTCAAAGTTCCCAATTAGGAACGTTTCAAAACATTTTACCTAAATGCAACTATATGCCATGAATGCAACTAGTATATACATGTTATAATGCAAATGCTCTATCAAGCTATATGAAACTAATGCAATCTAATCCTAACAACACATAGGCACATATCCATCAAGTCCCAAAATTGGAACATCCTCCTCAACATACAAAGCCCAACCTCCTCAATTATTAAATAAGAGAAAAGAGAGGGAGAAAGGAGAAGAGATAGGAGCGATTATACCAAACGTCTTGTAACTCCTTATCTAATGTCTCCGATATTCCAAATGTACCTATGCATTTTATTACACAAACAACAATATATACAAGACATGTTACGGGAGTTTCCTCCCCACACTTATTCGTTAACATATGGAAATGTAAATAAATGAAAGCATGTTTATAAATTTTTCAATTTTTTTTTTGGATTTTATGGAATAAATAAAAAGAAGAGTATTGACTAATTATAATAAGATTAAGATGGATTAATTAATGACACAAACATTTACCAAAATTCATAACAAACAAGATGGATTAATTAGTAACAAAGACAAATGTAAATAAAAATACAAAAGGAAGGGAAAGAAGAAAATTATACCATAAAGTAGGAAATACTTTGAATTGTATAGATCTCAAAATCCGATTACAAAAGATCGAAACTTGTAAGTAAATTGAAGGACTAATTAAATTAATTAAAGAGAATAATAATTAATATTAATATGATTTTTATTCCTAATTTCCTATTCTAATTTTGTGCGGCTGATCTTTAATTCTCCTTCTTTGTTTTTATACTCTCACAATACAAGTTATAAGAAGACCAAATTGGCCTTCATTTAAACTCCACCAAAGAATGAATACTCAGGGGCAAGGACGACTTTTATCTTTTCTTTTCTCTGCGAATTCTGTCAAAGCACAAAACGACAAACAACTTTCACCCTACCGGGCATAAGTCACCCGACCGGGTACAATACTTCACCCGTCCGGGTACTATTTCACCCGACCGGGTGAAGTTTACTCCCTCGGCAACAATTTTTCAATTCTTAATTTTTGCTTCCTTCTTCTACTTTTATTTCTCTTTCGTGGTAAGGAAGTCGATGATGGGAGCCATGGTTGTTGGTGATGATGATTGATGCTCGTCGACAATGGTGGTTGGACTTCGTTCAAGCTCGGGCCATGGTTGTTGCTTGAGGTGGTTGAATGATTAATGAATGAAGGTGGTAATGATTGAATTGGCTGCTGATGGTGGTGAACTCGGGTTTTGATGTAGAAGACGAGTTATGGTGATGTTTGAATGAAGGCGGCAATGGCGGTGGGTATTTGGCTGGCGTGGTGGTTGATGCGGCGCATGGGAATGATGATGGATTAAGTGGCGATGGAGATATGTTGATGATGATGGCGGATGAAACGAAATTTGGTGATTAATGGTGAATGAAGACGGAGATGCAGGGGATCTTCAAGGTCTTGTTGAACAAAGTCAACCATTTGACTTCCTTCTTTATTTTATTATAGGGGCCTTAGTTCATTTGACCCGTCTCGAGCTCGAGTTTCCGTCTCGTTATTCCGCCTCATCTACATATTATATTAGTTAAATAATAGAAATACGAATATTATATAAAAATACGACTAATTATTAAATATAACTAATTCGACTAGTTATTATAAATTAGTAATTAAAATGAGCTATTAATCAATTTAGCACGCAAAATCGAGTCGGAATAAGGTATAAAGGCGGGGTAAAAGGCGGCCAAAATATGAGTTATCAATAGCCCTACTGTATTTTTTTTCGAGGGAATAACTTAAGGACTGTATTTATCATTACCCTAAGTATATTTGCGACTTATGTTTTACGAAGCTTATCTCAATATTGATTCATATTTCCTTCGTTTTGATCAAAATGTATTACGGAGTAAATTTTTTTAAGAATAATTTTATACTCCCTCTTATCCAGATTAACTATCCCATTTGCCATTTCTGTCTACCCACACAAATGTCCCATTTGCCATATTTGGACATGTTTTATGACTATCTTACCCTTTTACTCTTTTCATTATTTACAACCCAACTCACTCTTAACCCATTACTTTTCATTATTTAACTCACTTTCTTCTTACCACAAACAATACCTTTCATTATTTAACTCCATCCCTTAATTTTCGTGCCATTTTTATTTGGGACAGTTATCCTAAGTAGGAGAAGGTATTAAAGATGATAAAAAGTTTGTTGAATAGAGCTATGTTGATACCCATATTTGAAACCCTACAAAGTTCTATTAGCCATTTTCCTAAATGATAACCTAGCAAGAAAGGAAGTTTCCACTTTCCCAAATTCATCATGCTTTAGAAAGAAAGTTGAGGTGCCTAAATTTCCACAATTAATTTTTTTTTTAAACATAAAATAATTCAAATTACTGTATAATAAAATCGGATGTTACCGTGTAAAATGGCCATTTAATTACTTAAAGAGTAAATACGTACTCCGTATTTATGATCATAAATAATTCGAGTAAAATTACATACAAGTAACAATATCAAAAAAGAAACGTCTCAATTTTTTCACCAAACTCACATAATGACATAACATACAAGTAATAATCACAAGTCAAAGAGACAAAGACCATTCGAGTACCTTTTCCAAAGATTCATTGAAATTTAACACATTTCACATATGCACTGATAAATACTACGAAGTAGTCAAGTTAATTCCTCAAAATCAACTTATTATTACTTTAATTTCATTCAAATTACGGCTACGAAACCCACAACAACTCAATAACATCGTATTCATAAAACACACCACACAGTCCACCTTTATTCACACACGTAAACTTAGACCAACTTCCCTATAAATTACTCCATTTTTTCAAACAAATTCAGATAATTCAACACAATATTCATAGAAAAACAAACAAAACAAAACAAAACAAAAAAACACCATTTTTGTAGAGTAACTTATTGATTAAAACCACAGAAAAATACTGCAACAATGGCGAGTTGCATGCTCTCAGAATGCGGTATTAGACCTCTCCATAAAATCTACACAAAACCCAGAATTCCATTATCCTCAAATTCCATTAAAAACAGAACATTTTCTCATATTTCCTCTGTTAAAAAGCACCCATCATTGTTAGTCTCTTGTAGTGGGAATAGAGGCAGAGATTGGGAGGTTAAGGTACAGGCACCGACCAGTGTCGCTTTGTCGGAGGTAGTGAATGATGTTGGTGAGTTTGATCCAGCAGCAGCGCCACCGTTCAAATTAGCTGACATTAAAAATGCGATACCAAAACATTGTTGGGTGAAGAATCCCTGGAGATCAATGAGTTACGTAGCAAGGGATGTTGCGATTGTAGTCGGGTTAGCTGCGGTTGCTGCTTATGTTGATAGTTGGTTTCTTTGGCCTCTTTATTGGTTTGCTCAGGGTACCATGTTTTGGGCTCTCTTCGTTCTTGGCCATGATTGGTGAGTTTCTTTTTTGTCATTTTTGTTTTAATGTTGCTTTTGTTTAATTCGCGGTTTTGGACAAACGTATGAAAATAAAATGTATCATGGTATCGCGTAATGGATAATAATGTTTTGGTCATTACTTTTCCATATACATGGAATACTACAGTTTTCGTGAGGGGACGAATGTACGCGCATCCTAAGTCCTAACCCATTATTGCCTCGTACTTAATTACTATCGGGTTAATTTTGTGGCAGTGGGCATGGAAGCTTTTCGAGTGATCTGAACCTGAATAGCGTGGTTGGCCATATTCTTCACTCTTCAATCCTTGTTCCTTATCATGGATGGTAATTTTTATTCAATATTTACATGTTTAAGCCTTCACCTAATTAATGGTTTTGGCTAATAACTCTTATAATCTCGGTAAACAATAGGAGGATTAGTCACAGAACTCACCATCAAAACCATGGACATGTTGAGAATGATGAATCATGGCACCCTGTATGTTTCTTTCTTACTTGTTTTGTCTTTATCGTATTACTCATTCACAAA
>JAGPOY010016321.1:0-10518 GCA_018983105.1 Silene uniflora
CTCTCCTGGTAGGTCTACCTTGTAAGCATTGGGACTGATCTTTTCTAGGATTTCAAATGGACCATCAGCTCTAGCCATTAGCTTGTTCCTTCTTCTTGTAGGAAATCTTTCCTTCCTCAGGTGCAACCATACCAGATCACCCACCTCAAACTCCCTTTTCTTCTTCTGAGATGATTTAGCTTGCTTGGCATACAGTTCATTAGCTTTCTCAATTTGTTTCTTGACACTGTCATGCAGCTTCATCATCTGTTCAGCTCTCTTCTTTGCATCCCATTTCACCTCTTCCTTAGACACAGGTGATAGACTGACTGGCATCAAGGGATTCACCACATACACAACTTCAAAAGGGCTGTGATATGTTGCATTAAATGGTGCTCTGTTGAATGCAAACTCTGCCTGAGCCAATTTCAGGTCCCAATAATCTTTCAGAGACTTGCTCACAATGCACCTCAGAATCCTTCCAAGGGTTTTGTTTGTGACTTCAGTCTGACCATCAGTCTGTGGATGGTGAGCAGTGCTGAATAGCAGCTTAGTTCCCAGCAATTTCCACAAGGTTTTCCAGAAGTAGCTCATGAATTTAGTGTCTCTGTCAGACACTATAGTCTTTGGAATCCCATGTAGCTTCACTACTTCTCTGAAATAGAGCTCAGCAACCCCTGCAGCATCTTCTGTTTTGGTGCAGGCTATGAAATGAGCCATTTTGCCGAACCTATCTACTACAACCATTACAGAATCCTTTCCTCTTTGTGTTCTTGGCAGTGCAACAATAAAATCCATGCTCACATCTTGCCATGGCTTATCAGGGATTGGTAGAGGTGTGTATGGCCCTTTCTGAAATGAGCTCTTGGCCATTTGACACACTGAACACCTTCTGAGGATTATCTGAACATCTCCCATCATTCTTGGCCAGTAGAACTGTTCCTGCAATATTTCTAGGGTTTTTTGGACCCCAAAATGGCCTCGCATTCCTCCTGAATGAACCTCTTTGATCAATAAATCTCTGTAAGAGCCTCTAGGGACACAAAGCTTGTTCCCTTTAAACAAAAACTCATTCTGCAATACATATTTCTGTCCTGGTTTTGATCTCCCTTCCTTCAGCAGGATCCATTCTTCAGAAAAATCAGGATCCTCCTGATATAGCTCTTTCATGAATTCAAATCCTAGAATCTTGCTTTCCATGACAGTTAGCATGAAGTGTCTCCTTGACAGTGCATCAGTAACATTGAGTTTCCCCTCTTTATACTTGCTAGAGAAAGTGAAAGATTGCAAGTATTCCACCCATTTAGCATGTCTATGATTCAACTTGTGTTGACTGCTGATAAACTTCAGAGCCTCATGGTCTGAGTGTAGAACAAAAGGCTTTGGCTTGAGATAATGACTCCAATGCATTACAGATCTCACTATAGCATAGAACTCCTTATCATAAGTGGAGTATTTCAGTTTGACACCATTTAATTTTTCACTGAAATAAGCCACTGGCCTTTGTTCTTGGAGTAGAACAGCTCATATTCCCACCCCACTGGCATCACATTCTACCTCAAATAACTTCTCACAATCTGGTAGCTTCAGAATAGGAGTCTCACACATGAGCCTTTTGATTTTTTCAAAGGACTGTTGAGCACCTTCAGTCCACTGAAACTCCCCTTTTCTCATACACTCAGTGATAGGTGCTACCACAGAGCTGAAACTTCTGATGAACCTCCTGTAAAAGGATGCTAGACCATGAAATCCCCTCACCTCAGTAATGGTTTTGGGAACAGGCCAGGTCTGCATTGCCTTAATCTTTTCCTGATCAACTGAAATCCCTCTACCAGAGATGATATAACCAAGAAACCCCACCTCCTCAACGAGAAAAGTGCATTTCTCAATTTTCCCATACAGCTTCTGATCTCTGAGTATTTTAAACACCTCTTCTAAGTGTGACAGATGCTCTTTTGGACTGCTGTTGTAGATGAGTATGTCATCAAAATATACCACAGCAAATTTCCCTAAACAAGGTCTTAATACCTCTGTCATCAGTCTCATGAATGTGCTAGGAGCATTGGACAGGCCAAATGGCATGACCAACCATTCATACAGTCCATGTTTTGTCTTGAATGCTGTTTTCCACTCATCACCTTCTCTGATTCTTACTTGGTGATAGCCCTGTCTAAGATCTATCTTTGAGAAGACAGTAGCTCCACTCAACTCATCCAGCATGTCATCCAATCTGGGGATGGGAAATCTATATTTCACAATGATGTTGTTGATAGCCCTGCTATTTGTGCGCATCCTCCAGGTCCCATCCTTTTTTGGCACCAGTAGAGCTGGTACAGCACATGGACTTAGGGATTCCCTCACAAATCCCTTGGTCATCAGCTCCTCTATCTGATTCTGCAATTCCTTGGTTGCAGTGGGATCACACCTGTATGCAGGTCTGTTAGGTAACACAGAACCTGGTACTAGATCAATGTGGTGTTCAATGCCTCTCAGAGGTGGCAACCCACTAGGCAACTCATCTGGAAACACTTCCTGATATTTCTGTATCAAAGGAATCACTTCTGTTGGTACATCAGTGCCCTTCCCTTCTTTGATTTCCTTTGACAGCAACATCAGAACTGGCTGTTCTTGCTTAATATCCTTAATCATGGCTGCCTCAGATAAGAACAGCACTCCATTGATATCCTCAGGCATGTTGGGACTGCCATATCCTTTCTTATTTGGTGGCAAGGGAGTCAAAGTAACTTTCTTGCCCAAATGCTTGAAACTGTAAATGTTGTCCCTTCCAAGGTGTGTAGCATTCCTGTCAAACTCCCAGGGTCTGCCCAGTAGTAAGTGACAGGCATCCATAGGGACCACATCACACACTACTTCATCCTTATACATTTTTCCAATGGAAAAATTCACAGTGCATTGCTTATCAACCTTCACCTCTGGGCCGTGATTCATCCATCTCAGCTTATATGGGTTTGGGTGATCAGTTGTTGGCAGGCTCAGCTTGTTGACCATGGTGATGGAAGCCACATTGGTACAGCTACCACCATCAATGATCAGGTTACATACTCTATCCCTGATAGTGCATCTACTCCTGAATATCAAGGACCTTTGGTCAGGCTCTAAAGGGGCTTGTTGAGAGTGCATGACTCTCCACAAAACCAAGCTGTGACCAGTATCAGGTGGGGCAACAACCTGCTCCTCACTAGTTCCCTCCTCAGCTTCTATTTCTTCTAACACCAGTGCCTCATCCTCCTTATACTCAACTAGGCCCTCTCTTTCCCATTCCTCAACTTCTATGGCTGTGAGATTCCTATTAGACGGACAATCCTTCTTAAAATGGCCATATCTCTGACATTGGAAACACTTAATTCTTTCTTTGGTAATGGGTGTACTGGTTCTGGGGTTCATGGGTGTTTTCCCCTTGTCTGTAGTGGGTTGGGTGTTTGTTTTGACTGGTTCAGTAATTTTTACTCCTGAATAAGGTCTGAAAGTGGGTTTGGGTTTGGTTATGACAGTTCTGGTCTTTCCCATCTTCTCAACTCTAAGGGCCAGATTCACCACATCATCATATGACCATAGTGGTTGCATTCTAACCCTCCCTCCAATCCCCTTATCTAATCCTTCCAAGAACCTAGCAATCCTTTGCTCAGGTTTCTCATTGATCTCACACTGAAGAGTAAGCTGTTCAAAATCCCTTAGATAGGATTCCACAGGTCTTTCTCCTTGTCTCAGGTTTGACAGTTTAATAAAAAGATCCTGAGTGTAATCCTTAGTGACAAATTTATCCAGCAGTTTCTTTTTAAGTTTAGACCAACTCCTCACAGGTTCCTTCCTTTCTCTAATCCTTTGGTGTTTCAGATTATCAAACCACAATGATGCATACCCTTTCATTTTCAAGACAGCAACTTTGAAAGACTTAACATCATTATATCCTTTATACTCAAACACCTTTTCAATATCCCTAATCCATTCTAACAAATCATCTGGATTAAGACTACCATTAAAGTCAGGGATTTCTACCTTGAGATGTTTGTCAGTGTCATCAGGAAATCCTCCATGGCTCATGTCTGAATCAGACTCCTCCTCCTCCTCTAGGTAGTGTCTAAATGGAGCTCTCCCTGCACCCATGGCAAAGCCTCTAGCCCTACCTCTACCTCTGCCTGGATCTCTTACTCTTAGATCAGGATTTGGAAACCTCTCCATAACAGCATGTACAACATCTAACAAAGTATTGACATTTCCTGCTAATCCTTCAATCCTGGTCTCAATGCCAGTCAACCTCTCTTCACTCATGGGTTATTTTTTGTGTTTTTAAATGTAGCTGGGATAAAGATTGAATTTTCCTCACCACATGACTAACATAAGATGGAATTGTGTTAAACCTGGCTCCTAGATACCAAAGTTGCAGTATAAACAAGGGGCACAGTTCAGAAAAAGGATTCTGACAGTCCCTAATTCACACAATGCAATGAACTTTCAGAGCTCAATTAAAAATAGCAAATGGATTTTAAAAATCATGAAATTTTGTGATAATTTAGTTCAATATAAGATCTCAATCTGTACCAATTTTCAGAATTTTTCAAGTACCCTAAGTATTTTAATAAATTCACAAACAGGCTCTCTTTTCAAAATTCAGACAGAATTCCTGCAACCTGATATTTGGGTGAATTTCTTGCTGTAACCAGGGGATATAATCAACATAAAAGACTCTAAGCAAGGCACAAGAGACTCTTAAGTTAATTTAGGGTGTTAAAATGACTCAATGAGAGACTGAAACATCAAGCAAGGCACAGATAATTTCAGAAACTCACCATAGATCCTTAATCAACCTCTAAGCAATGCACAAGAGATTATTAAGTCTGACTTATAACTAAGACTAAGCTAAGTTATGAAGATTTGATAATTGGAGAGAAAGATCTCAGGTTTTCATTCATAAAAGTCTGCCTAAAACAGACAAATGCTTGGTCCTTATATAGGCCAGCTTTAGGGTTTACAAATGCATGGGGTAATCTGAAATACTACATCCAAGGGCCAGGATTTTCTCTAGGAATTACATAAACTTAAATAAATATATTACAAACTGAAGACAAGATGAATTAAATGTAAACTAAGCAAGAACAAAAGCAATGCAGGTCTGATAGGGACAGGTAGCTGTTATGGCTTGGCTGCTTGTGTTGCCTCGAGCTGTGGTTTGTACTCTAGTTGTGAGGTGTTAACTGAAACTAGGCAGATCCATGCTCAAGATCTTATGCAAGGCTCCTTCTTTGTTTAGCCAGAAATGGCAATTTACTTTCCATAAAGCAGTCTTGTCCTCTTCTGCAACATGGCTCAGTTTTGAATTTGTGGTTGTCAATCTTGTATGAACTTTGGCTGGCTCCTTGAGACTTTGTTTGGACTCAGAAATAGGGTGACTCAACTGGCCATGGGGCCTGCTGGTCTTGGCTCGAGTGGCCTGACTCTTCTTGGTTAAAAAATAGGCTGGCCTGATCATTGCTGCAATTTTCAAAGTTGTGGCCTGCTATGGCTCGGCCATGGCCTGGCCTGGCTTGATCATTACTTGGCTTGGCCTGGCTATAGCTAGCATAATTGAGGCCATGGCCTCCCTGGCTTAGGCCACCATCAGAAATGACTAAGTCGTGGCTCCCAGCTCCTGCTGCAATTTTACAGACCAAATTTCTCATGCTTAGTCGTCAAATGCCATCATATATACTTTTCTTGCAATCAAATAATCATTTTTGAGTAATAAATTAAATTTCAAATCAGGAACATATAAAATAGCATGTATTACCTTAAATTGATGATACATGCAATTATGCAAGCATCATAAGATGCACCATCACAAAAATTTGACGTATATGTTGAAAACGTTTCATCAAAATCGAAATTTAAAGGCTTCTCAATAAGTTTATTATTGTAGAACACAATCATCATACCTGATTTAGAAAATAACACAAAAATGAAAATATGACATGCAATTAATTTACTGATTCCCAAAATAATGATACCCCATAGGTAATTCAAATCACCACAATTTTATATGATAAATTAAGGTGAAAAAAATTGAATGATATTGAAGTGGTATAGAGGCGTGTGTAAGTGTAAGTGTGTAACTGACTGAATTTATGGAGTAATTTTGATGTAAAATAATTAGTGTAGTAAGAAATTTAGAGTGCAAAGTTTTAAGGAAATAAGATTATGATGGAGTATCAACTATGTGAAGTAATAGGTTTAAGAATATATTTGTTTCCATTTTTAATATTTAATTTATTAATTAATCAAATATTAGTTTCCATTTTTTTTCCAGTGTTTGATTGATTGAGTATAAATATTTTAAAAAGATTCCGTAGTTGGTAGAAAAGGAAATAGAGAAGCATTCATAGTTGGCATCTTTTTAGCGTATATATTGCTTTATTGTTATTTTATTGATATTATTGAAGATTATGGCTGTGTATGTTTGGCGGGAAAAAAATTGATGAGAGATTGACACGTATACAATTAGGGTTTAGTGATTTCTGTATTATACTTTTATATAGATAGATAGATAGATATAGATATTATTGAGTAAAGTAAAGTATACGGACCCGAACTTTGGATTAAGACTATGTTTATCAGTTGTTCCTACAGCCCTACTTAGACCCAGTTCCTGCATTAAAATACTAATATATACTTCTTAACCTACTCAATAGACCTAGTTCCTGATTTTGCTCTTTTATCAAGCCCTACTAAGACCTGGTTCCTGATTTTTTTTAATATCATACGGAGTATATTTTTATTATATCTCTACATCGTATTTTTATTTTGATAATTATTTATAAATTTATTTACGATTAATATAAATTAAGCTTTCAAGATAAAAAAAATACGAAAAAGAAACACCATTTAATAAATTACATATAAAAAAATACTAGTTAAACATAAATACTCTGTTAAGAAACGATAAAACCTCTTAAGACATTATATATGTCTTAAGTTAAAAACGGGTTAAGTAGTATCTCACTTGTATGGATAAAAGAAAAATAAAATGTCTAAGAAATTACAAATGTCTGTCCTATATATGTAAATGGGTTATTAGCTGACTTGTCTTAAACTTAAAACGGAAGTATCCGTTTTAAATGAAAATATACGGTTTAGAAGTGCATTGCGTCTATTGTGTGTTTATTAAACTTACGCAATATAAGCTCCAGCAAAATACAAGCCTTCTAGTTTATTAAGCATTTAGTGATTATGTGGCAGGAAATGATTGGTGCTCATGTTTTGCTTACCAATTTGCATTGTAGATTTGTAGTTCCTGAAACCGTTCAAGGAGTTCCAGTTTATACACCTTTTGGACCGCATTTCTGCAAAGTAGTTCCAGGTTTTACATTTTATTTTCCTTTTTTTTCTTTTACTTTTTTTGTCCTTATTCAAGATCTAGACCTCCTTAGCCCAACCTATAAACGTAGTCTTACAGATTGTTTTAATAAATTACTGAGTAAAGCATTTATTTTATAAGCTAATATAGCTTGTCAGCCAGTACTTCCCGTTATAGGCACCTCTTGCGGGTAATGCCGTGTTTTCTGTAGTTGGCCCGGCAAAACGGATCTGGTTACTTATTTGTCATGGCATTACTCGACAGCTAATTAAATTTAGTTGCTAATAACGTACTTTACTCATTATGACAATTTATATACATACGACAATAATATATGCTTTGAAATTATGCTAATATAATATACTCCATTCTAGTCGCTCATTTCGTCCCTCCTCATTAAGGATCCATTTGGTGCGTTGAGGATCCGTTTCGTGGTAGCAGCGGTGGTACAAGTAGGGTAGAGATTACAACACACTATTTTGAGAATTAGTATGTGAAAATTCAATTAGTTTCCGTTGTGACATGCAGCTATCCGTTACAAGTGAGAGACGGGTTGGTTGCATATTATATTAAGTTAATGGGTAAAAGTGACTCATTTTGCAAATACTCCCTCCAATCCACACCAAACTCCTCATTCACATTTTTGAGGTCAAACTTCGAAAAGTTTGACCATTAATTCACTCACTAATATAAATATTTGAAAAATAAAATTTACATATTTAGTTTTGTTATGAAAATATCTTTCACAAAATTATGTTTATTGCGAAAAATTTCTACGTTTAAAGGACGAAAAATACGGTCAAAGCGTCGCCTCGAAGACCACCCAAAAGCAACCGGGGAGTTTGGTGTGGATTGGAGGGAGTATGTCATTTCTTCTCTATTTGAACTGTGACCATAAACATTTATAAATGTTACCATTTTTATCAAATATGTGACCATTTAAGAGACTATATGTCCTTATTTTAAGGTGGTCACATTTTTTTTGACCATAACAGAGTACAAATGTCGCCATTTGTATTCATATATGTTATTATTTTAAGACTAAGGTGGTCATATTAAAAATCACATTTTCAAACTAAAACGGTCACATTTTATGACCATAAGGAAGCATATAATGTTACCATATTAATTAAATGTTAACATTTTCAATTTAAGTTGATGACATAAAATAATGTTAACAAAGTACGGAGTAGTTTATACGTGACCACTTCAATAGTAAATTACTACAAAACTATTTTTCAGCAAACATACACAATCTAACCCATTCCATTATCAAATGTTACTATCCGACCCATCCTGAGCTTGTGATATTAGTGCATGTCTTCCATGAGAATTTGTGGTGCAAATTATATTTTAAATAAATGGCTAAGGTAAAAATAGTAGAACTAAAGCAAATTATTGATATTAGTGCAAGTTGTACTTTTTTTTTAATATGTAAAATAAAATTTAAATTCATTTTTACAAATAATCAAAAGTCAAAGTTGGGGAAATAAAAGCATCCCTCCTTGCCAAGACATGTGTGCTCTTACTGCTTCCGATTAGTCTGTAATTGGAGTTGTCATGTTTGATCGTTGTGCAGGGTGTTCCAACATCCGTTTTATGCGTATCTCTTAGTAGAGGTGGTAAATGGGTTGGGTCAATTCAGGTCTGTCATACATTTTGGATCGGATAGGGTCGGCGGGAGTTATTTCGGGTTTTAGGTCAATTTTGGGTGACCTCTTGTCAGGTCAATTTGGATATGGGTCATTCCAAGTCAAGTCGCTTTCGAGTTAATAACTAAAACACTTTAATTAGTACTATTTTGATTAATATAGAAATATTATTTCGGCTCAATTAATAAACATGGTCTTACTGCCTTTTGTAGTTTGTATAGAGGTTCATGTAAAGGCCTAATTAAATAAAATTACAAATTAAAATACAAAAGTAGACTCGTATAAATGCATGGGGCATTACTGCATTCCAGCCCCATCAATGAAAATGGAAGTACAAATAATTTCCAGAGAAAATGTGAAGCCATCTTCTCCTACACCTCCTCATTTACGAAACTTAACACTCTCTTTTCTAGACCAGAAATATGGCCCGAAACTCGTCCCGACGCTTTTATTTTACGACGCTCCCAAGGGCTTGGGAGCAGCTGCGGCTCTCAACATTACCCAACTCAAAACTTGTCTATCCGAAACACTAACCTCTTTTTACCCTTTAGCGGGTAGGTATCAAACTTGGGGCACTGTCCTCTGCAACGACGAAGGGATACCCTTTGTCGAAGCAAAGGTCAATTGCCCTCTTTCTAGTGTTGTTGGCTCGATAACGTCTTCGTCCAGCATAATTGATTTGGGCTCTTTTTATCCTCCTAAGGAGAATTTAATATCCTCCGGAATTCACCTGGCTATTCAGGTTAATAAGTTTTCTTGTGGCGGGTTAGCTATCGGATGGTACCATACACACAAGGTAACCGATGGGACTTCAGCTGCCACCTTTTTTCGACACTGGTCTGCCCTCGTAACCAAACGTTACGAGGATGCAGCCCAGGCGTTACCTGATTTCAATGCCGCTGTCCTAGCCTTCCCTCCTGTACCCGAGGAGGTTAAGGCTGTGACACCGGAATTGAACCACAAGGAAAAAAAAGAGGGAGGAAAGCGGATTGTAGTTCGTAGCTTTGTATTAAAGAACAAAGCGGTAACTGAGCTCAAGGCCAAGTCAGTAAGCGACGAGGTCCCAAACCCGAGTAAGTTTTTGTCAGTAACAAGTTTCTTATGGAAACATATAGCCTCGGCCTCATCAAAGGAAGGACGGACAATGCTGAGTGTAGTAGTTGACTTGCGGTCAAGCTCTGCCCCGTCCCTGCCGAAAGGAGCCATGGGTAATATCCTAGGATTAGCCCTCCCTCAGGCTGAAAAACAGGCCCAACTCCCAGAACTTGCAGCGAAGATCCACGGCTCAATTTCCAAAGCTGTAGGGGTATAGAGTGTGCGGAAGCGAATAGATTCAGCTAAAGATAAAAGAGAAATTAAAGAAAGACGATAAAAATGACACCGGGATTTTTAGGTGGAAAAACCCTCTTTAAATAGAGGTAAAAAACCACCGGCGAGAGAGCCAAGTAATTCCACTATAATGAAATGGGAGTACAAGAATATTTCCTCAAAGGCCGACAGATAATAGCCCAAGTATTATACTCTCTACGGGTTAAACAC
>JAGPOY010016423.1:0-10340 GCA_018983105.1 Silene uniflora
ATCTTTGTCTGTATGACTTAATTGCTTTGAATCTTCACATATTTATAAGTCAGAGCCTTATGAAACTGTTCTCATTTCTCTGTTAATTTCAAGTTCAATCATTGTATTTAATTTTCCTTTTTTTTTTCTTTTTCTTTTTTGGTGCTTTTATTCCCAGAATGGTGGGGGATATCTTGTACTAGCCAACACTCAGAAGCGTCAAAGAGTTGAGGATGACAATAGCACTGTTTTGGATCCCGTTCAGGTGATTATCCATTTATCCCTATATTTTAGCCGATACACTATCATAGTTAATTTTTGTAGCGTGTGTATATTGTAGTTACTTATTGCCTCTGAACTTAAAATTTGCGTTAAAACTCTGATAGATAACTAGACAGGGAAACTTAGGAGCTTAGACCTTGATTAAAGGGAAGATAAGAACAAGAACTTTACCCCAATAAGTAACTAAAAGATAAGGTGGTTCGGAACTGTAAGATAAAATGGATAATCACCTGAACGGGTTTGAGCTTAGCTCTGAACTTTTCTTATTCATGTCCTTTGATAAATGTGTCAGGGTGTGGATGATGGAAAGGTAGGTGTTAAAACTAACAAGAAAAAACAGGGTCGTGGGAGGCCGCATGGATCATCTGGTCGGGGACGTGCTTCTAGATCAAATGATCATTCTAAAACTCAAATATCTTCGTCACCAGTTCCTCCTTTGAATGGTCATGCGGATAGCTCAAACAAGGTAATTTTTTTTTTTGCAATGGAAATTCACTTTATAAGAGGAAAATTATGGATATTAGTGTTGACAAGTGTATATCCTTACAGGCCAAGGAGTCTAATTATTGGGAAAAAGTTGTCATACATACATCTTCCTTCATTAAATACTTAAAGTTGTTGTCTGATTATACGTGAGCTGTAATTACTAACTGAATTAACGACTTTCTGATTATAAGGAAGTTTGATATCTTTGTCAGTATCAGACAATTGACTGTCATCACTTAATATGGATTATCTATCGTTTTGCAGGATGTGAAAAGTAAAGAATTGTTTGGGAATGGTGAACGGCCTTCCTTTGAGGTATTATAGATTCTGATCAGTTGAGTTAGAAAAAACTGTTGTCTGACACCCACCCCCCGAAACTGAAGCAAAAAAAAAAAAAAAAAACACCTATAGAAACACAGGTTACATAGTAACTTTAGAATAGAAAGGTGGAGCGGTGTTCACTGGATGTGTTTTATTAGTGATGGAAAAGGAAGATGCTATCTTTTATATCTCCTCATGTCTTTATTGTTCCTCTACCAGGAAGAGGTTTTATCATTGCGCAGTAAAGTTGCCATCTTAGAAGAGGAGCTAAAAAAATCACGTGAGGAGGTTGCTAATCATCAGAAGATGTGCAATGAATTAGAGAAGGTAAATATAGTTTTATATGATGCTTTGTCGCTATTATGTTATTGTAATATGTGCATACTACTAAATTCTGATATCATTCTATCTGATCCACTCAGGAGCTCAAGGAACATAAAGAATGTGAAGAACTAATGAAACCAAAGGTTTGTTCATTCCATATTCTTGTGAGCCAATAATGCTATATATATTTAGTTCTGTATGTTGTATTTAGCTGCTCTCATCAATTTTATGACTCGTCCTCTTTAGGAAGTTTCAATGGTGGTGATAGCATATAGTGAAAAGTCTGATTGTTTTGCACACCATTTAATTTGATCTAGATTATTTTGATATGGACGACATGGTATGTTCATCTTTACAGCGAGCAAAAGTCATATCTGATCTGCTGATATCTGTTTCGAAAGCTGAGAGACAAGAAACAAGGATGAAAATTCGCCAGGATTCTCTTAGGCTTGGAAGTGTTGGAGTGATCAGGTATGACAACTATATGAAGATAAAATTATGTGTACTGAGCATAGTTGTTAATTTCTCTTGATATCTGATTGCTTACCTGTCTTCTATTTTTGGTTCAATGCAACATCAATGTTTCAGGGCAGGTCATGTCATATCTGAGACATGGGAGGATGGACAAGCATTGAAAGACATCAACGCTCATATTGTAAGTGTGTTTTAGTTTCTGTAGTTGACACCCTTCTTTTTGGTGTGTAGATTATTAAGCAAAATGGTAGTACTTGTAGTACACGAGTAATTAACATTTTACTTAAATGCCTTTATGTTTTGGTATCCAAAATTATCATTTACTGAATCGATAAATGATAACTTTATACCCAAGAAAACAATTTCCATGGGAGCCATATGCTTCTTGTCCGTATTGGAATATGAATATATGATTATAATATTATATCAATGTCACCTTTTTGTTGTTTAGAGATATTTTGACATCACATATATTAAGTGCTGACGAGCTGTTCTTTTAGAAACAATTATCAGAGGCAAAGGAAATGGTTGAGAGGCAACGGAAATTGTTGAGAAAGCGACCATCTGGTACATCTCTACATTTAACACCCTATTTTATTTTATCAGAAGATAAATTTACTCCATTTTTATTATTGCATAGCCTTAATGATTGTTTTTTCACCCGAACTCTTCACCTTTGACTAACGAAAATTTATGAACAAACATACTATGCGCTGGCCGTCGTTGCCTCTAAAACTGGCCCATTTCATCCAGTCATCCTGCTATGACGTTGACAAGTTGTTTTTAGTGTTTTATGTGCTGTCATTATGCAATTTAAATAATTAGATTAGTTTTATTTAAGCCTCCTCCGTATTTATCTTCCGTCATTGAGTTACTAGATTTTAACTAGCCTCGTCGATATAACTTCCCGATCGAAAGTTGTGGATCATTAGTGTGTTTTGTGGATTCGGAGAATTTGAAGAAAAATACTCCTGTTTCGCTTGGAGTCTTTCAAAGTTTCCTTTTGGGTTTATTAGCCGATCTACCCCTCTACCCCCATCCTCACCATCATCCAGTTAATCTATAAATTGAAGTGATGTATTGTTTTCTCTCTTTCTCCATCTTCTTCTACCATTTTTTGTGCAAGATCAATTGTTGATCATTCATTGAGCGCGTGTCAAGTTATTCCGTTGGTGTTTTGTGTGATACTCGCAAATTCAAATATCCACTGTTCTTCAACACATTTGTTCACATCTGAATGGGTGACTGGGATCATTGTTGTGGAGAAATTCCTATTTAAGATTTTGTTCTCTCTATAATTAGTCACTTGTGGATTTCATGTATTCTTGTAGATAAGAGTGATGTTGGTGACATGGAGTCCGGTAATCAAGAGGAAGATTTTCTTATACAGGATGAAATTTATAAATCTCGACTAGCCAGTATTAAGCGGGTAAGGTTTTGAAGATTTTTACAGCTCTTTCCTTGCTCTCTTTCTTCTTCTCTTGAAAGCTTTGTGGTTTCAGCTTACTATTCGGTTATCTTTAGGAGGAAGAAGGGGTCACGCGCGAGAAAGACCGGTATGAGTTGGAGAAGGGAAGGCTAATACGTGAGATGAAGCGTATTCGAGACGAAGATGGTTCTCGCTTCAACAACTTTCCAATTCTGAACCGTCGATATGCTCTTTTGAATCTTTTAGGGAAAGGAGGATTCAGCGAGGTTTACAAGGTCTGAACCTGGACAGCAAATAAGTGCTCACCTGCACCATCTTCTATCTCAGTCTTCTTTAAAAGAATCCTCAAGGTTTTCTTTGCCTTTTCACAATATGAGCCTAAAACTTTTTAATTGAATTGACATGAAAATTTTCCGGCAGGCTTATGACTTGGTAGAGCATAGATACGTTGCATGCAAGCTTCATGGTCTGAATCCCCAGTGGAGTGAAGAAAAGAAGCAAAGCTACATCAGACATGCTATTCGAGAGTACAACATTCACAAGACCTTGGTCCATAATAACATTGTTCGTCTTTGGGATACTTTTGAGATTGACCACAATGCATTTTGCACGGTCCTGGAGTTTTGTAGCGGTAAGAATCTGCTGGATGATGTTTTCCTTTATATATATTATAGATTTACCTTTTTTTCATGGCGTTCTATCCATCATGTCAGGCAAAGATCTTGACGCTGTTCTTAAGGCTACACCTGTGTTGTCAGAGAAGGAAGCACGGATAATAATTGTGCAGATATTTCAAGGACTTGTTTATTTGAACAAGAGAACACAAAAGATTATTCATTATGATTTGAAGCCTGGGAATGTACTTTTTGATGAGCTTGGAATTGCTAAATTGACAGACTTTGGATTGAGTAAAATAGTAGAGGAGGATGTTGGACCTCAGGGTATGGAGCTTACTTCTCAAGGAGCGGGAACTTATTGGTGAGTCTAGGTGGATACGCGTTACTTTTTATGTCTCTTCATGAACTTAGGTCTGAACTATGAACATTTATCTCATCAAATATATTGGATTAACATGTCAAATTTATAGATTCCCCTATTTTCTTAATCAATTAAAGTGAAAGTCTTAAATTGTCATGTGTGCTGCTGCTTCTGCCCATAGTAAACTTTCTAGTGTGTTTTTCACAAAAATTAAGGAACGTGTATGTGGATGAAAATGTAAGTTGAAAGATCTCAAAAAATGACCATATATAACCAAAAAAATTATAAATAAGAAGTTTATTTATTGACATCCCATCCGCGGACTACTTTGGAAGTATTGTTATGTGATCTTTTGTCCTAATCCATCAATGATTTCTAACAATTGATGAAATTGGGTCTTGGTAAGATTTACTTGACTTGGTGCTTTGCTCATGCCTGAATCTTTTGCAACTTGGGATATTTACTGAAACTTGATGGTGCTGAGTGCTGACATACTTCCACGTGTCATAAGACACTAGAAGTTTAATTACTTTTCTCGAAATTAAGATGGCCAAAGTGCTTGCTTGTTTTTTCGTGAACTGTTACTCTCCCTTCTCCCGCAAATTTCTTGAATTAATTTGGACAATATATATCTCCAGGTATCTCCCTCCTGAATGCTTTGAGCTCAATAAAATACCGTTAATATCGTCAAAGGTATGTTCCTTCATTTGTTAGAGTTGATATAATGAAATTGGATTCATGACATCATCACATCATGTGCAAGCTCTCAATTATTCTTAGCCATGGACCACCGGTTTAATATCTCTGAATAACACACTTGAACCCAGGTGGATGTCTGGTCGGTGGGTGTCCTGTTTTACCAAATGCTGTATGGGAGACGTCCTTTTGGACACGATCAAACTCAAGAGCGAATTTTACGTGAAGATACCATTATCAATGCTAGGAGGGTGGACTTCCCTTCAAGACCCAGTGTTTCAGTTGAGGCAAAAGTAAGACAAACTCTTTCTTCATCATTCCATGTATATCGTTCAATAACCCTAAATCAAATATTAATGATTGGAGGAACATATATTATTATTTAAATTCTACCACAGTATCCTTCTTCATCAGCATAATTTTAGCATATTTCCATTTCTAATGATGGCAAAGCGCACTCTTTTTTGGTGTTAAATGAAAAAATATCCCAAAAGTCAAAACTATTCACTCAACTAGTTGGGCTTCTTTTTATTGCAAATAGCAAATCATTCGTTGAAAGGCTCCACAAAATTTTCAGTATGCAGTCATGCTGCCACAATGGTTTGAAACTTGTAACAATTAGTTATTATTTCCGACTTTCTTGTGTGATACTCATGATATTCCATTTGCTCTCTCAGGAGTTAATACGGCGTTGTCTAACCTACAACCAAGTAGCGCGACCCGATGTTTTGAGTATTGCCCAGGACGCATATCTTACCTATGCCAAGAAATGAGTGCATAAGCTAACAATGCCGTGAAACAGTCGGTGTATCAAGAGTTTTGCTGCTGCCCTTTCAATTGGACCGAATCTGGTTTCCCCGCCTGTAGCTAGTTTTTCTTTGTTTCTGTAAATCAATTGTAACCAGTATATGTAAATGTAAATACATATTTCGCAGAGATATACCCCGTAGCGGACTTCTACTTGGCAGGGGGAAGGGGGAGTAGAGTTATATTTGAACATGGTGTATGTTACTGCAACTTTCTGATCAATTGAAATTGTATACTCTGTACTCATAGGACCAACTAGTGTTTTACTACCAACTGCACAATTTTTCTATATTAAAACTATAGAAGTTACTTTTCGATTCCCATTATTTGTTCCGATCTTCTATATTTTCTGTTTGGTACTCTCACAATAATACTCTCTCACCGTAAAAAAACAGCACAATAATACTCTCGCAGTCCCGTGTGAGTGAGTCCTGTAATTTTCTGATGCATCTTTTTTGCATTCTAATTCGTCGGTCAAAAACAAATGTGGTGAAGTTAAGTAAATAAATGGCGTTATGAAAAATTGTTTGGACAATATTAACGGAAAAGAGCAGGTCTTGTTTAAGACGGTCTTAAGTTAAAACTCTCACAATTTCCTTTTATTTTTTAACATTTTCCTAATTTAACTCGGTAGTGAATCGTGAGTGTCGTTTTAACTTTTGACGGTTTTAAGTCGGGTTTTATGCCGGGAAGAATTTGTCTTGTGTTAGAGACCAAGAATAGTGGACCCAAATAGTTGATCATATTTCACAAGAGCCACACATGCTCCCTAATCCCTACACCATTTCTCAAACCCATTTTTCTCTAACTGTCACCAATGTCATACTCTTTATCTTCTTCCATAGCATACAAGCCATTTCCAGTAAATGAACTCCCAACTACGAGATTCCGAAGTGTGGCGACTTGGTGTACGTTGAATGAGCAATCATCTGGTACCGAGTTAACTGGTGGGGGTGCATCGAAACTGAACATAGGGTCTCCCATTATCATTACTGAAGCTCCTAAAATGATTAAGACGGCTGCTTCAGTCCCTTGTCTTAGGGTCAATTCTGGTTTACTCAATCCCGGTGATGTCGGGAGGTAATCTTCTTCACTAATCGTCGTTATCAATCTAAGGATTAGTTGAATATGAATATGAATACAAAGTCTTCACTAATTACATCTATAAATGAATGAACTAATGATTTAATGTTTTTTGTTGGTCGTCAGGATCGTATCTAGAAAACCAATGAACGTGTGGGCTGTTCGTTTGAGTATCGGAACATACCTTATAGACGAGAAATACTTCAAGCCTCTTCAATTGGATGAATGATCAACAACAACAACATTACATCAGATTCAGACTCTCATAACCGCGAGGTACGAGAAGTCAGGCAAATGATGTAAAACTAAGTGTAATGCTCATTTGGAGTAGTAAACTAGTAATCACATTCTCACTTTAGTCCATTTTCATGTTATCTTGCAATATCTCCTTTTCCCGAGCATGTCCAACACAACTCAGACAGTCAGACAAAAGTATGACACGTGAACACATCATTTTAAATAAACGAACTTCTCATAAATAATTTGAAATCAATGCACTTTGTATATCTATATGAATCAACAATAATTATAATTGATGATTGATAAATTTATAATAAACATAAAACAACAATAATAATAATAAAAAAAAAAGAACATTTTTCATCTATTACTCTTCTTTCTTTGCAACCTTAGTAGTAATCCCAAACCCAAAAGGAAACAAAGGATCATAATGCTTATCCCCAACATTCATAGGAAGTTGATCAACCCTTTTAAACCAAGTCCTAGCAAGTTTCCCGGTCGCCGCGTAATCACCAAATAAAACATCAGCTACACCTTGGCCTTCTGAGCCAGGAAGCCAAGCTGCAACAAGGGCATCCATCTTCTTTAAATACGGCTCAATCACGACTGGTCGACCGGAGATTAGCACCACCACACATTTGATATGATGACACACATTCTTGATTATCTCTGGACCGGGTTTTGGAATTGTCAAGTTCAAGCTGTCTCCATTGGTCTCTGCATATGGGAGCTCACCGACTACTACAATTGCGTAGGAGTAATCGTGTTTTGATAGTGAGGATTTTTCCGGGTTTTCCTTGTATACTACTTTGGTGTCTTTGTCGACGGTTGCTTCAATGGCTTTCAAGATGGTTGTTCCTATATGAACAGAGTAAACAAACATTGATTAGCCTTCAAAATCATCGCAAATTCTCATTTCAGACGGTCTTAACTTAATCAAGACGAGAAAATTGTCGCCATTTTATAGTAAAAAGTGACCATTTTCTAACAATATCGAAATAACATTGATATAGTTTGAATGAGTACCAGTAGTGTAGTTGTTGCCACTGTTTCCTTGCCATGAAATGGTCCAACCACCACATTGGTAAGCCAAGTTATCGGCATGAGTTCCTGCAACGAGTATCTTCTTCGCTTTCTTTGGCAATGGAAGTAGCGGCTTCTTCTCGTCTTTTCCATTCTTTAACACCACCAAAGACTTCCTCACTGCCTCTCTTGCCAATTCCCTATGAGCCTGTTTTCGACAATATATAATACACATTAGTAGTCGATATAGTACATATATAACATATAACAATATAATTCTCGATGCAATTTTCACTATTTATTCGCAATCTTAAAATCTTTGAGACCTTTGATCCGAGTTGTTTAACCAGGCTAGTGTCGGCCAAAGGGTGTTCAAAGAGGCCCATGGCGAACTTGACTCTCAAGATCCTGGTAACTGCGTCATCAATGCGGCTCATTCGGATCGCCTTCTTGTGTACAAGATCGGTTAATGTGTTAATGACCTCCACGTGGTCGTATGGCCCCATAATCTGTGATCAGAACAGAATTAACCCGAAAAGACAGTTCATTAGCAATTGATCTAATAGTAGCTAGAGATATATTTTGAGGCGAAACGTCAAGGAATTGCATCAAGTTTTTCTCACCATATCAACACCGGCATTAACTGAAGTTTCAACTGAGTCTGTGTAGTTAGCATGGGGAGGAGATGTGATCCTATCGATACCTTGCCAATCCGAGATAACAAATCCCTGCTCAATACGGAGAACAAATTATTAATATTTCGCTCAGAATATTTAAGCTCACTCAAGTAGGGATGACAATGAGTCGGATCTGAATCCACCCAACATCAGTCTTAACCATTAGGCTAAACTTAGTCGGTATAATCAAGCAAATATTAAGAAGTGGCGTCTCTCGTTGATGCAATTACCTTAAACCCGAGTCTGCCCTTAAGGAAGCTGGTAAGAAGATGATGATTAGCATGCATTTTGATGCCGTTCCAACTAGAGTAGGAAGCCATGACAGTAGCTACACCCTTCTTGATAGCGGGCAAATAACCCGGCATGTGAATTTTCAGCAATCCTTCCCAATCAATCACTGTGTTGTTCTCATTAATCCCCTTTACCGTTCCACCATCGCCAACAAAGTGCTTTGCGCAAGCTGCAACTTTCAGCCTACACCAAATTTTCCGAGTTATACAAAACCTTGTTTATATAAGTAGATCTGATAAAACTGACTCGATTTGAATTGACTCGACCATGTAGTAACCATATAGAGTAACTAAATGAATATTGCCATGAGACCGTCTCAAATGAGAATTTTAAAAATATGTTGACTTACTTTCCATCAACATATGGATAACCTCTGGAACTAGCAGGAGCAACACCTTGTAAACCGTCGATGATGGAAGTCATCTTTTGAACAATTTTCGTGTCCTCACTGTAACTCTCGTAACACCTACCCCATCTCGGGTCACGACATACCTATAGAGGATTCAATAAGCATGTTGTAAGACGCAGAAACTCAAAAACTCCGAAGTACTAAATCTCCATTCCGAAAAACTTCAAGAAATTTGTATGAAAAAACAAAAGATATCAGCCATACCGCGATACAGGGTGCAAAAGCGTAGGGAATGCCAGTTGCCCTGACTTCAAGCGCAGTTGCCGCTCCAATTCTCTTTATAAGCTCTGGATCCCTGTATAAATAACAAGCACTCCAATGTTAATTAAAAGCAATAATGATCAAACTCGGGAATGACTCGATCCAAAATGACCTTCAACAATCCACAACAACTGAATTTAAGAGAAACCCGTTAAGTTATTCTTTTCTGGGTTTCTCCTAAATCAGTTGCTCACGGGGTTTGAACCCAAGTCATGAGCACCACTTCTCATGACTTTATCAGCTAAGCTAGCTGACATCAGCAGAAAAACCCATTAAATTATGACATAAACTAACCAATACTCGAAATAACACAAATTCGCATTTATAGATAGTCTAGAAACTTGCCTAGTAACTCCAAGGCCAACATTATGAGGGAAGATAGTAGCCTTATACACATTGTTGTTACCATGAACAGCATCAATCCCATAAATCATCGGTATACCAAGCCGACTACTAAGGGATCCCTTCTGTATCCCATTAACCAATTTAATCCAATCTTTGGCGCTAGCATTTACGTGAGGTACACTTCCACCACCACTTAGTACGCTACCAATCGCGTATTTCTTCATCACCTCTGCTG
>JAGPOY010016429.1:0-12643 GCA_018983105.1 Silene uniflora
TTTTTTTTTTTAATGATAAACTCATCCCTCCTCCCTTATTTTACTCACAAATTATTATTTGTGACGGACATATCCGTCGTAAACTTGCGACGAGTCAAATATTACCTAGATGGGGAGATGAGACAAAAGCAAAGTACTTTTTGTCTCATCTCCCGATGTGAGTAATATTTGACCTGTCATAAACTTATGACGGATATACACATCACAGAAATTTGTGTGTACAAAATAATTGTAAATTATTGACCGGCATAAAGGGACTAAAAACAAGTCATCTCATAAAAACATAAGCTCATCCACCAGAAAATCCCAACTTATTCAAAATGACAACCCTCAACCTTCCTGCTGATATAATAATAAAAGATTCCCTTTCAGTAAAATGACAGCATGAGTAGTCATCTCCAAGTGTTGCAGACTTGCAGTGCCACAAACAAGATGCCTCTTTCTTAAAATTAAATTACATTAACTGCTTTTTAACCGTCTCAATCTGTCTCTTGTGTTTTTTTACCACCTGAATCAAACTTCAAATCTATCTGACTATATATACACTCATACTTCCATTTAACTGTTTCTTTTCACTTTCTTTCTTTTTTATGCTTAAACTTGTCTTCATTTTTCTCACCTTATTTTCCTGATCCCTTTGTTCTGCTCCCCCCCTGTTCCCTTAATTTGTGTGTAGTTTACAGATTTATTATTTACCATTTTTTTTTTATTTTTTTTTTGGGGGTTGCCTAAAAACAGCTAAGTTAGCATAAAGTTATTGTCTTTTTGTCTTTCCAACACTTTTTTCAATAAAATTTCTTGAAAAGATAAGTGGGTATTTTAGGGTTTAGCTGTTGAAGTTGAGTTTATTTGGGGATTTAGGGTTTTGAATACAAAAAAAATGGGTGATTGCAATAATAAGAATAAGAAAAAGGGATGGTATAGTGTAGCAGTAGTATTGGTGATGTTATGGGAGATGTTAATAATGGTGAAAGAAGTGAAAGGGATAGGAGCAAACTGGGGTACACAAGCAAGTCATCCTTTAGATGCAAACATAGTTGTTAAAATGTTAGCTGATAATGGTATTCAAAAAGTAAAGCTTTTTGATGCTGATTATGATACTTTAAGAGCTATTGGTAAGACTCAGATTGAGGTTATGGTTGGTATTCCTAATGATATGCTTTATACTCTTGCTACTAGCACCAAGGCTGCTGAACAATGGGTTTCTGATAATGTTACTGAACATCTTAGGACCAACCATGTCAATATCAGGTTATCCCTCCCTCCCTTCCTTCCTTCCTTCCTTCCTTGTATCTATGAAATATTAATGCAGATGTATAAAACCGATCTTGGGAGTCCAACCATCAGTTTAAGCTTTTGGTTGAGATAGTTTCTTGACAGCAGTTGATCACTTGACACTGTTGTTGTCGTTCTAATATGTAGCTTCATTTTTAAGGGTATAGCCAGGTAGCAACCAAGTTTGCAATAAGTCTCGCTTGTGACAGTCTTTTCAAAAAGACCTCTCACAACCCCTCCCCCGACTTGCAGCTTGTAAGAGGTCTTTTTGAAGTGACGAAAAGTATCCGTCTTCAATGAGAATTTGTGCCAAGTTTGTATCCTGTTGACTTGCACTCTCAATTCTATAGTTGAGATTCTTTTCCAACAGTTTAGTTGCTTGGGATGCCAGTCGGATGCTCACTCATCCCCATATTGGCTATGCTTAATGTTTGAAAACTGCTATTTTTGTAGCATCATTGTAAAATAGTTTTAGATAGTTTAAATTGTGAGCAAATATCGGTTGAAGTCAACATCATTAAATGGGAAAACTATAATCCATTGTAAATGGAATATAGTCAACTCTTACATTCAAACACCTAGATACTTGTAGGTGCGTCCGATCAACATAGGTGCATCACATCATACACACCTCTTGCTACTTTCTAACCAAAATTTTGACTTAAATTTGAACCATCCGTCTTGATTTTGCTCTTGAATTGTTGATTGATTTTTCTTTCTTTTGTCTTGGTGTGTACTGCTGCTTTTCCCTCCGTGACAACTCTGAAAAAAAAAATAGCTGCTTGAAAATTTACTTTGTTTCTTTAACCATCGTCTTGCAATATAGTCAACAGATTATTGCTTATCGTTTGATGTGGAATCTCAAACAGCTGAATCCATGTTTCTGTACACTTAGAAGATAGATTTCAGTCTTTGGTTTAGGCTTGTTTATTTACTTATTTTTAGTGAATGGTGGCACAAGGGTAGGGGGTTTCATACTACAGACTTGCCATATCACAAACCCCACGTCTCTAGTACTCGGCCAAAACCATCATTGGTGGTGTACGTTTGTTTCTTAAAAACGATATTGCATCTGTGTGTCTGATTTACTGTTATGCTATATACAGATATGTTGCAGTTGGTAATGAGCCTTACTTGGCAACTTATAATGGAAGTTTCCTGAGAACTACCTTCCCTGCCCTTCGGAACATTCAAAATGCTCTGATAAAGGCAGGCCACAGCAACACTGTCAAAGTAACAGTTCCCAGCAATGCTGATGTGTACTTTAGTGCCAGTGGCAAGCCTTCCGATGGTAATTTCCGAGCTGATATACATGATTATATGATCCAAATTATCAAATTCTTAAGTGACAATAACGCACCCTTCACTGTAAACATTTACCCTTTCATAAGTCTATACACGGATGCCAACTTTCCAGTCGAGTATGCCTTCTTTGACGGTAACGCTGCACCCGTGAACGACGGTGGGACCAACTACTACAATATGTTCGACGCAAACTACGACACTTTAGTATGGGCCCTACAGAAAAACGGGTTTGGAAACATGCCCATAAAAATTGGGGAAATTGGTTGGCCGACTGACGGAGACATAAATGCTAACCCAAATTATGCCCAAAGATTCATGCAAGGTTTCATGTCTCACATTGCCAGTAGTAAAGGCACACCGATGAGACCAAGCCCAATTGATGCTTATTTGTTTAGTCTAATTGACGAGGATCAAAAGAGTATTCAACCTGGGTATTTCGAACGACACTGGGGCATATTCACCTTTGACGGGTTAGCTAAGTACCGACTCAACCTGGGGACCACAACTGGGGGTCAGTTGGTCCCAGCAAAGGGTGTACAGTACGAAGATCGCCAGTGGTGTGTGCTAAAACCGTCGGTTAAAATGGGTGACACACGGATTGCTAATAGTGTGAGTTATGCTTGTAGTCTGGGAGACTGTACTAGCCTTGGGACGGGAAGGTCGTGTCAGGACTTAACTTCTCAGGAGAATATATCATACGCATTCAATAGTTATTACCAGATAAATGATCAGGTTGATGAAGCGTGTAATTTTAATGGGCTTGCAACTGTTACAAAGTCCAATCCATCGAGAGGAAGCTGCAGATTTATCGTCATGATTGTCCCCTCAGACTCGGGGTCAGAGATAACAGCACAGTTACCACGAATGCTGTCGTTTTTGGTCAGTGCTATTGTTCTGTTCCAGACAATGCTGTGAATCCTGAAACTTCAATTCTGTGAGGTGCAGTGCCATCTCTTTTGTTGTTTGTCACCTGGTTTTTGAAAAAACAGTCATGTAAAAGTACAATGTAGGCTCTCATTTATTCTGGTGGTGGGGGGAAATGTGGGAAGATATCATCATTTTTACGTTGTTTTGTGCAACGAAGCTGTTCAACTCCTGATTTGTAGGATTAGATTGTATGGACTGAATTCAAATTATCCAGATGTAACTGTGTGATTGTGATTGTCATAGTGATTTTTTTCTAGTTACCTACCTCTGAGGATATATGCAGGAAGCCGGGAAGTCATTACTATTTAAGCTGGTAAATGATCCATCCGATTTGGGTATTTTATGTACTTCCGATTGGATTGGATTAGTTATTGGTCTAGTTCTGGTGTTTTTATTTGGGATATCTCCGTTGCAGCCAGTTTGTGGGGTGGGGTTTTGGTCATTGTTGTGCCATGTCATTACAAATTGGGTTATTCAAGTTTGAGTTAGGTTTGTTTGTGCATTTGGGAGTAATCGGCGATTCAGTTCAATTTCTAATAATGAATCAAGACCTGTTATGCAATTGAATGATGATGATAATTGAAGAAAGAAGATGAGCTTTGAGTGAGAGGGGTATTGATTAATTTTAGAGGAATTATGTTTTTTTTTTAACCCTATTGTATGCAAATGGAATTCTTTTGGGAGAAAAAATTGCATTGACAGTTTGTGTACTGCGATAATAAATTAGATAATTCAAAGTATCATTACTAAATCTCAAATCAATGACAAAATCTCATAAAATGAAAGTGTTTTATTTGCAATTCGGTTCAATTTTGATTACATTCGAGCTGAATGGTGATACAGGGTTTTACCTCTTGCAATCATATCAGATGAGATTTGGATACCCCTTAGCCTTGAGTTACTTGTATTTCCTGATATTGGAGTCTTTGATCAGGTATCATTTCAGATTTTGTTTATCGAATCTTGTAATATAAATTCGTCACCCTTCAAAACTTATTGAATCTAGTTTTCCTAGGGCTAATCAAGCTCCCTCGAATCCCCGTCCCCAAATTAAACAACTGAGCATGTTACAAGTTACAACCGTAGTGCAACACACAAATCCTAGACGTCCCAAGCTCTTAAGGGTGCCTAAATTCTGCTTGTAATACGGTGTCATGCAAATGCTTCCTGTTTATCAGTTAACTCCCATCTCCCTTAACATTCCTGTGCTTCACTCTTCAAACCTCAAACGTCTCTTCTTAATTTTGTTTAAATCCTATATATACCGCACCCGTTTATGGTTTTAACATGCTCAATAATTAATCATCCTATATATCATAGAAACTCAATGTAACTTAATATATTGTCTAAAACAATGTCGTCCGAGATGGAGAATCTATCAACAAAAATCGTCCATAAGGGTGTTGAAAATGCCGGTCCTTACACAGGATCTCTTAGTTTCTCGATCAAGGTTCAACGAGGGCTACCGGATTTTTTAAACTCTGTAAACCTTAATTATGTTAAACTTGGATACCAGTATTTAATTAATCACGGCATTTATATACTTATCGGCCCAATTGTGGCCTTAATCTTGGGTTCTCAGCTAAGAAATCTCACTTGGGATGACTTGAACTACATTAACTGTACTATTGTAGGGTTTATGTGTTTGATCCTCTACTTCTATACTGATCTCATGCCAAGGCCTACATACTTGATTGATTTTGCTTGTTTTTGCCCACCGGCGGAACTTAAGGTGAACAGTTTGTACCCGCTTTGAATTTTCCTATCTTTTACGATTTCTAGTAGAGAGATATGTAGATTCCTGAATATTATTCTTTTACTTTTTTATGGAATAAAGCAAAATAGCTCACTAAACTTTCTGTGCTTCGTTCTTATATTATGAAGTAGCCGTAAGTCATGCATATCGACATTATTTGCATCACTAGGTCATTCGTAAATAGCTTCTTAGTGTACTAACAATGCAATTGAAATGAATGCAGGTCTCAAAAGAGAGTTTCATTGACTTAGCTAGGAAGTCGGGCAATTTTGATGAAACAAGTCTAAGATTTCAGCAAAATGTCCTCAACGCCTCTGGCATTGGCGATGAGACATACTTACCAAAAGCGATTTTTCGCCCTGGATTTGAGAAATCTCTCAAGGATTCCAGAGAAGAGGCAGCAATGGTCATCATCGGAGCTGTGGACGATCTTTTCGCTTCAAAAAACATCAAACCAAAAGACATCAGCATTCTGATAGTCAATTGTGGTACATTAAACGTTACACCTTCCCTTTCTGCCATGGTTATAAATCATTACAAGTTAAAGCATAATATTTGCAGCTTTAATCTTGGTGGCATGGGTTGTTCTGCTGGGATCATCGCTATTGATTTGGCAAAAGACCTTCTTAATGTTTATCGAGGGTCGTATGCACTTGTTGTAAGTGCTGAAATTATTAGTTATTCATGGTATACTGGTAAAGTACAAGAAATGCTTTTTCCCAATTGCTTCCTTAGAATGGGAGGTGCTGCTATGCTGCTCACAAATCGCCGCCTTGATCGTTGGAAGGCCAAGTATGAGTTGAAACAGGTGAGTCTGTATTGAAAATTGTACGGAGTACTTCGTAGATCATAGCTTGTTTACCTAGTAACAATGACCTACAATAAAAATCAGCTTCATTTTCCTGTTATTTCTTCTGTTAATTTTTCCTAGGTGGTTTGGACCCACAAGGGGATGGACAACAAGAGCTTCAACAGTGTACACCTTAAAGAAGACTCGGAAGGAAGACTCGGTCTCTCAGTTAGCAAAGAAGTCATAGAAGCGGGTGGACATGCCGTTAAAGCTAACATCACTACACTTAGCCCACTCGTCCTCCCATTTTCAGAACAATTTCAGTTTTTTGCTACTCTACTCTTAAACAAGAGCAACTCAAAGCCATACATCCCCAACTACAAGCGTGCATTCGAGCATATTTGCATCATAGCTACAAGTCGGAAAGTATTGGGTGAAATCGAGAAGAATTTAGAGTTGTCCAAGGAGCATATGGAAGCATCAATGAGGACACTAGAGAGATTTGGTAATACCTCTAGTAGTAGTGTTTGGTATGAGCTTGCATACTTAGAGGCTAATAATAAAGTGAAGAGAGGTGATAGAGTTTGGCAAATAGCTTTTGGGTCTGGTATTAAGTGTAATAGTGCTGTGTGGAGGGCTCTTAGGACCATAGAAACCCCTAAGAAGAGCCCTTGGTTTAAGGACTAGCTTCATCTACATGTTTTAGTTGGAAAATGGGATGAATTAGATTGTATGTGTAATAACTATAGTTAAAATCACTTGTTGATATTTTGTGCCTTTTTCATTTTCTATAGGTAATAATGTATATTATTCTTTATAGTATATTCCTTGATAGTGTTAATATAAACTTACTAACATATGCAACTCAAATCATTGAACTATGTTATGGTCCTAGGATAAATCATACATAATACGCCTATAAGACCATATATCAGTTTCACCTACATACACATTCAAGCTAATACAATATCATATTCAACCAAAACAAGTCATATTTAGGACTGGCAAAACCAATCAGACGAATGACTCAACTTTATATTGCCAAGACTCGTTTGTCTATGCTAAATATGACCCAGAATTCGAATTGACCTAGCTAGATTTGAGAAAGTCCAAGATGATACTCATTTGGATAAGTATCCTAATTGACTATAAACTCCGTAAAGCGACTTGCACCCAAATTAATTCAACACATCATAATAAATAACTCATTTCCTAGATTTGGTCACGTCCTCAAAATGAACAATAAGTATTTTGCCCCTACTCAAATACCATCATATTTTTAGCAACAATCAAACAAAAATTATATAAAACAAATGCAAGAGACAGGTATCCCAAATGATTATTGAGGAGCACGAATTTACGGCGCAATCCCTTAGCGAGGCCCAATAATGAGATCGCTCAATGCTCCAACAGGCCCAATCCTAGGATCTGAATGCCTATATGCTCAAATGAATACCGACTTCCCCCAAGGGGTCATACAGATGAAGGTCTCGGGGAAGAAAAGTAGCCAGCTCGACGACGCATATCGGCATGAAGGTCTTGGGGAAGATAGATGAAGATTCAGGGAGGATAGATGAAGATTCAGGGAGGAAAAGTTGTCTGTAGTTCGTTTTTCTCGAGAGAAGTCATGTTCTCCCACTTGCCATCAGAACTAAACAAAAAAGGCCCGCCGACCGGCTCAGAATTTGACGAGATGTCGATGGCAGGAATGACGACATTCGAGGAGTTTGACATACTTAAGAGGAAAATTTGTTCGCCAAATATGAAATATGATGAAAACGAATATCCTTGCTTGCATACAAACCTATTTATAGGCAAGGAGGAAGGTGCAAATACCATAATCATTACAAATCTAAGTGCCCGCATCAAAAGTACCTAGAGAAGATAAAGAGACACTTGCCATTAATGCAGAATGGTGCGAAAGACAACATCATTATTCATCGTATCAATCAAACGTCACATCGAAAAGGCGAAAGGCGATAAAAGATAAATCTGTTATTAATCAAAAGAAAGCCAGTATATAATAAAAGGTTCGGCCTACAGCAAAGACTCGGACCAACATTACAAGAAGAAAAGGTCGAGCGAGAACATCTACACTGACCAACTAAAAGCCCAGACGATCTAAGTCTAAGCTCCATACTTAAAACCAAGAGCTGATACGCTCGGGAGACGAACCGAGCAGCTCATCCCCGCCCGCAGGGGCAGCACCAAGATCAAAGGCACCTTGAGGATGCCGACAACGAACAGAAATCGCCCACCTCAAGCGCCATCCCTAGGAGGACGCGAGGAAACCGACGGTTCATCAAGGTCACGCATATTGGAAGAGCATACACTCTCGGAAGGACCACCCACCCGTCCAAGGAATTCCTAACCCTGTCCAGGACACGTTGAGGATCGAGAAGATCACCCTCGACGCCCAACTCCCTATTGACTTTGTTTAGGACACGCTAAGGATCAACGAGACTGTCCTCGACACCTATCTCCCTAACACTACCAAGAATACGACAATCCCAAGTGTAATTGTTACACTTGCAATTGGGCCAATCATTTGTGTCCGATTTGATACCTCATCGATAAGTACTGTGGAAGACGGTTTTAAATAAAGATTATATAACACTAATGCAAGTATAATCATTGTAGTGAGATAAAGTTAATTCCTAAAAAACTTGTTGTGGACATATATCAACTATCTTAGTTGTCAGAGTCATGAGAGATAATACTTATATAGTTATAAGATCTGGGTTTAAGTCCCATTAGCATTAAATCGTCCTTGTAGCTCTCTTTATACCAAAAAAGAAGGAAAAAATTGAACTCATTTGCAATAAACTTATATGAAACCGTGTTAAGTACTTCGTAGTTATTTTCGTGTAATTTAGGCAGAAGTGTCACAAGCATGACCAGCAAGGGTACTCTAGGGGGAAAAAGCATAGATTGAGTGATCCCAAAAGGGTAAACACAAAAATTGAGGTTGGCAATATACCGTAATCGTAATTGTAATTGTAATCGTAATCGTAATGATATGAATAATATAGACTCAGGGTAAGATTATTGGTAGTCTTGAGACAAGACTTTGACAAGTCCTGAGACAAGACTCCCTCAAAACTACCAATAATCTACCATAGTCTTAACAAAGTCTTAAGTTGAGTCTTGGAAATCCAAGACTCACCTTAAGACTTTGGTTGAGTCTTGACCCCACCATGAAAGAAAAGTATCCAATTAATGAATGACATGTGTCATTTATTTTTAGAAAAAAAGAAGAAGTAAATGTAAAAGTAGAGTTTGAGGTAAGTCTGACGGATAATGTATAAAGTCTGAGGTGAGTCTGAGGTGGGTCTGAACAATAAAGAAATAATAAAAATGAGTGAAAAGCTGATGTGGCAGAGTCTTAAGACTTTGGAGAGTCTGACGGATAATCTCACCCTAGCCTAATTAAGGAGATTTGAGGCCAAGGTTTTGGATTATGGTGAGTACTGAGTAGTATATAATCGTGTCTCTTATTTAATGGTGACGACAACAAACTATGAAATAGTGTGGCCTCTAAAATTGTACAAGACACACGAAGACGATGCCGCAAAACTGCTTATCTGTGAACACCACATTCTACCCAGCAATAGCAAGAAGACAGAAGAGCAGTAAACTGTATGTGGGTCCCAATCCCAGCCATCTCCCTCTTCGCTCGACCTCTTGTTGTTCATCTCATACATTGAAAGTGAAATGCAGGCTTGATTTGAGTATTGATGATATTCTTACACTTACCCACAATAAGGTTGGTCCATATCAAAGAATAAAAGAATGAATATATGTGATTTTGATTATTTGTTTATTAGAATTGGGGAATCAATGTTGGATTGTTGGGTGTAGGTTTTGATAGCAGCAGGAGTATCTGCAGCAGTTGGCCAATTATCAAAGCCATTCACCAGAATGCTTTTCTATGGCTCTACTTTTGATATCAAACCTATCTTCCAAGCTGGTGGCTTTCCTTCTACTCATTCCTCTGTGAGCTTTCCTTTTCATTCTGGTTTCGATGTCTTAGTCTAGTCCTTTCGACGACTGAATCCCCCCTGATCGAAACGCCTTAGTCATCCACTCTGGTTTTTTATTTTGTGGAAATTTGCTCATGTTGCCTAATGCTCATGGTGCCACGATGTTGTTCCCGCTCTCTCGCTGTACTGATTTAGTTCATGTCATCTATGCCAGCTATTCCATCAATTGATTAGGTCTTAGGTTCTGAATCTCATAAACTTGAATCAAGGTTATGGGAATCGAATGGTTTGCTTTTCAATTCCTCGAATTGAGTATAGGGCTCATACTGTCCGGAGATATAATATCATTTTGTATGTCGGAGGGGTGTGTGGAAGGAAAACAAAAAAAAAAAAAAAGGGTTAATGGTATTATCCTCCCAAACATTTCCAATGTTGGAAGGATTTTAATATGGTTTGTAGTAGGAAAGTAGTACTCCCTCCGCTTCTCCGATTTCTTCTCTCTTCTAAATCCTATAAATTAATTGTTCGAGATAGATTTGTAGGCAAATCTATAAACAAGAGTGACAAGAAATTGAAGGTTAATCATCAAGTGGAAAATTAGTAGCGTAGAACTGACTCAACTGAGTACAGACAGATGATGTGAATTTCCAATTGATGGGAACAGTGGTGTCATTTGCAGCAGACTTACTAGAATTAGAATTTGGCATGATTCTAAATTTAAGGATTACTACTTTCCCCAAATATGGTGTTTAAGCAAAATTCAGATTTGAGAGTCAAATTAGAGTTCCCAAACAGGCCGAGGGAATTTTAAAAAAAATGAGAAGAATTTGGAGAATCAGATTTAAATATTTATTACACGTATATTTGTGTATCAACTTTGTTTGCTATTCGCTATTATTTTGTTCTTATCACCCTAATCAACATACTATTGAGTAACCAGCAATGAGCTAAAGTCTTCTCCCTTTAAAGATTTATTGATGCTTCCCTTTCGCATTAATTTAAGTTTGTTGTCATGTCAGCTCTCATTGTTTCCTCATGAGTGAAATCTTAATAGTTCGAGGTTCCTTGAAGAGAATAACTTAAGTTTAATGGTACTGATAGTTTGTGGCATGGAACTGATGTTTTGCATTCATTAGGTCTCTTGTTTTTCGAATTGACAGGCAGTTGTGGCTACGGCAACATGTTTAGGCCTCGAAAGGTGCTCTCATCAAAACCCAATACTGCTTTGTAATTTCTGTTTGTGTTATTTTGCTATTCTGAATTCCTTGTTTTTCCATGATTCGCCTTCGAAACTACGCTACTTCTGTGTATTAATCGTTCCATTTTTATTATTTTCCGTTGCAGGGGATTTTCTGATTCTATTTTCGGTATGGCTGTTGTTTATGCAGGTCTTATAATGTATGATGCACAGGTATGATTAAATTCACAAATGTTCTGTTTACAGATGTTTTCTCAGCATTTGTGTATTTCAAATTTCTTCCAGGAACTCTTAGAACGGCTACATAAAATCTCTTTCTGAAACTGAGCATTTTTACAATTTGTATAGTACTATAATTTAAACATCTTGCAAATGCTGCTTCTTATTTCCATCATGATTTTAAATGAACTATGAAGCTCGGTTTATGTGAAATGGATGACAAAATGGTGATGGGGTCGTGCTTATAGTGAAAATTTGTGGACTACAGAACCTTACATTGAGACACTTTTGAGGTAACATAACCCCAATGTCACAATGACTCCCACATGTGACAAGGTAGGAGCCGAGGAGAGGGTTTGAGGTGTACGCAACCTTAGTCCTGTATTTACGCCATAGTAAGTGGCTGTTTTCAGATGACCCATAACGAAGATTTTGGGAATTGCAGTCCAGTGGCAGTTATTTCACAATTTACCAAGCGCAGATAATTTAGTGGGTCATTTTGCTTCATATTCTAAATCGAGGAATAATGATACTATGGCTGCTTTGATATTGGATAATGGATTTAAGTTTTGGTTGCATTTGTTTATTACTCTGGTCTCTTCTTAACAGGGAGTAAGGAGGGAAGTTGGGATTCATGCAAAAACGCTGAACAAGTTGCTGGTAGAATACCAAACAAAGTCCGTAATAGACGAAGGTAATGATATAATTAATTCTATACCCAGAAAATCATCATCAACCAACTCGGAGAGTTCAGCTGCTCTTAAAGAAACAAACACATTTAGAAATGAACAGTCAACTTCAAATCGATTGCTTGAATCTAAGATGCGGAAAAGTCAGAATGAGAAAGACATGACAAGCTTCGGAAATGTGGGTATAAAATCGGGAAAAACTCGGTTTCCGATGCTGAAAGAATCGATTGGCCATACTGAGGTCGAAGTAATAGCAGGAGCTTTGTTAGGGCTCCTTGTAAGCTTGATCGTAAATGCTATTATGTGATCTCTGCTGCTGTTCCCAATTATTTTCCTAATTACAATATAAAGATTTGATGCATCAAATGATGTCCAATAAAGAGGACAATGGAAAACTAAATCTTGTATAAAACAATCTAATATGCCTTTGGTCATCCAAATGCTGAGAATAATCATTTATACATACATCAATAACATTAGCAAGCATTTTAGTGCTATTAG
>JAGPOY010016482.1:4922-15308 GCA_018983105.1 Silene uniflora
TTTACCTTTCGCTAATGTTATTTTTTTTCAGATTGTTATTGCGCTTTAGTCTATAAACCCTTAATAAAATCGTGTCATTGACGTGGCAAATACAATAAGATCTGGGTCATTTTTTTTATGGTAAATCAACTCCCTCGAATTTAGATCGACATTCTGGTTGAAACGATCTGAAAAATCATATTACATTTTCATTGTCATGTTTATTTTATGCTACTTGATGGTAGGAGAAGTTTATGTGAATATTAGGAAGTTTATGGTAGAAACTTATAAGTGAGAAAATCCTTATTTCTAATATAATGTTATCTACATTGTTCTTGTACTGTTTAAGGCATGGAGCAACGGAGAGCTGAGAAACGTGCAACACCGGGTTCAGTGCAAGGACACAGGGTTACGTGTTTCGACTGCAACTTTTCTGATACCATCATCAGAGGCAGTCATTCAAACACATCCAATCTTTCTTCAAGGCGGTCAACCTCCTCGGTACAGTCCTTTCACGTATAAAACTCTCAGAATAGCGGGAGGGGATGAAAAGATGCGGAAGCTGTTAGGCCTTGACGATTGGGAACGTGGCAGCGAAATGTAATGAACCCGGATTTGTTCTCATGTTCCCCATTTCTTCCTTGTTTCTCAAAATATCATCGAATTAATATTGTCGGACTATATGCCTATGCCTAATTTCTCATCATTTTCGCACTACCTTAGCTTTTTCAACCCATTTTAATACGTACCATACATCAAACTATAGTCAAATAGTTATGGAGTACAATAGATGTTATATACATAAATTAAAGTGCATCATCGGTAAAACAATTAGAATGATTTTATCGATAACTTCTCACCCGTTATTCACCATTTGGCTGAAATGGGGTATTCAACAGCGGGACTAATGTACTATACTCCTAAAGCTGAGTATGTTTGGCTCCTGGGGAATAATGTGCAGAAGAAGTATTGGACATGTACACCTCGATGTGGGTATAATATACGCAAGCACTCACGCTTTTATAAGTTGGCTGGTGATGAGAGGGCGGCTACTTACAGAAACTTATGATTCAATGTTGAGAATCAACACTTTTTTTGTAGCCGATTAAGTCCACATAGTAAGTACAACCACAAAGGAGGTTTATTAGGATCAAATTATTATAAGGAAGCTAGGACTTTGAATTATGAACAAGAGAGAATGAACAAGAGAAAACTAGAACACTTTATGTTGTGGACAAGTAAGTTTATTAGAAGTATTTTGTGAAAGACTTAACTTGACAAATTGGTCAGTAATACCTTCATCTTCCTCAGAGCTTTGGTCCGAATCTCCAGATGAGTCTGCCTCAAATTCCATTCCCATTGCCAAAATGGTTTCATCCGTTGGTTCATCATCAAGGGAGAAAAACTACTTAGGGGATATGGGCAGGGCTGTATAAAAAGAAGGACGGAGTCTTCGCTGCAACGACAGGTTATTAAAGCTAGCATAGTTGCATTATGAGAATCAGTGCAGGATCCATGTCTCTACTAAGGGGATATGGCAAGGCAAATTTTCGATGAATTAATACCCATTCGAAAGGAAAATAGAGGCAAAAGAGTATTCGGAGAAGTCGATTAATACCTCAAAATGCAAAGAATCGAGAAATTGTTTGCTGTCAATCATTCAAACTCTACTGCATTTCCAGCAACATGTGAACTAAATGCAACTCAACGGCTTAAATCAAGTACCAAAAATCGTACAGTTGAAATTAAAACAACATCAACCAAACAATGAAGTTTCTGAACTCATTATTCATCAGGTGGTGTCGATCAAATCGAACAGCACGCAACACAAGAAAAAAGAAAAAAGAAATTGATGTAAAACTGAAATATGGAGTAGCAAGAGATGTGGAATTAATTAATATAGCGATGGTGTTGGTTCCATTTCAAGACAGCAGTCTTTTGAAGCCCTTGGAAGCATCAACAGTTCCTGATGACTGATACTCAAATCGTCATCATCATCATCGTCATGTCTATAGAGGATGAGCTTCTTCAGGACACTCGCGTTCCTAAGAAGATGCCCTGTAAGTGACAATGAACCCTTATGCGTGCAAAACTCGTGAACTTTAATCAGTTTGGCCTGACATGAAAAAGGATCCAAAGGTATATCTGAAGGTGACAGTGAGTCACAGTAGCAGTCATCATCCTCCGCGCAGTAGTGATTTGAGCATGAGCAACAACGAAAGCCCTGGAAAATAAATTCATAAAGTGAGAGAAGATGATGAAACAATCTGTTACACAATCTCGTAAAGTTGTTACACCATACTAATTTGGTGTAGGTACGGATGATGCATGCTAACCGTTTCAAAAATGATGGTTTCAAGTTGAGGAGATTTGTCAATCAAACTTGTCACATATTCCCACGCCGTATAAGGAAAGTTATCAAGTTCTAATCTTCTCAGATTATTGAAATCGGGCATCTCCTCATCGTCATCTAGCGTAAGAAGAACCTGTACCATGAACAATATATTAGTAATATGAACGATGAAAAAATGTTAAAAAACTTTTTTCAATGAAGTCAAAGACTCGTTATTTCTTGGTTTCAGATAATTGATCGATGATGGAATAAAGTAAATTGACTAACTCTTGTCTTAACTATGACGAAGAAATCATTTCATGTTATTCATTCTCGATGCAATTTCAAACGTAATATATACATCTACCGAGTATATACCTGTACTGAGTCCTTTTCCAAACGTAATTCTGTGACCTTATAGGCAGCGGCTTTTAGAAGTTCACGCCCATACTCGATTGAATCTTCATCACCATCAGACTCATCATCATATGCACTGCACTTGAAAATTAGCCTTGCCTGATAAAAGAACCGGAGGACTTCCACGACGGAACAATTCTTACACCAATATTTGAATTGTAAGATAAATATGCCAGATGAGGGGCGTCAATCTCAAATGTACCAGACGAAAAAGAGCAATGTTCTATTGTAAGAACTCTGAGTATTCCACTACGACAAATAACATGACCGTCGCTATCACAGTCACAAGCTTTGAGAGTCAATTCTTCAAGGAATTCACTACTCGAAAACAATCTTTCGATTGAGTCAAAATCACTGAATGTGAATTGATCCAGATGAAGGACTTTCAGTTTTGGCCATGAAACCGACAGAGGAATTTCAAATCTGGTGCATCCATAACCCATAATTGTCAATTTTACTAGTGTCTCACACAAGAAGAAGCCGTTAGGCACAGAATCAATCTTGTCAGGAAGCTCGTAGTAAATCTCTTGAACATCCTTTTGTAGCGCGATATTAAGCCATCTATTCAAATCTGAATTATCGTGACTACCTTGACAAAGTAGACCAAATTTCTTGATGGGTGAGATTTGGTGCAACCCCAAAGTTTTATCAACAAACTCCTTAAACCTTTGAGTTGCTCTTATTGTCTCATTTACTCCCGGATGAGTAAAACACGGTGCACCATCAAAAGAAAGACAGGACGTCAATGTGAAAAGGTACCGCCATCTGGTTGATAGAATACTTGTGCTCACAGCACTCCTTGTTGGCATTAATGAAAGGATGTGACCGAGCAGATCGTCAGGTAAACTGCTGATCCTATCCAAGCAAGTCTTACTTATCGAGTCTTCTACATGTTTACCATGTTTCGTAGGTGCTCTCATGGTCGTCACAGGACTCTACCTGAAATGTAATGCAGGTTGAATTTTCCAAAGTTCGAGTCCTTGTAATAACTACCCTTTACTTGAGGTTATAATTTATCACTTCTTTATTTATTTGAAGCGTGACGTATCAAAATGAAAAGCGGGTATGGCATGAGACAATGCACAAAATGGATCATACGATCTCAACATTGCCCTCACTAATACCGGGATTTCAGCATTTACTATATACGGAATATGAATTTACAAAATACCCAAAAACAGTAATCAAACAAATAAGTCAATAACTAATTCACAATCTATTGCTTAGCAAACCAAATGGCTCAATCAAATTTTCAGATGATTGAATATTATTCAACAATAAAAGACATAAACAAAATGAAAAATGCTATGAAAAATGCTACTCCGTCCATCCTAATCATTTATTTAGCTTTAGTTAAATACATTACCTTTTATAAAGAATAAAAAAGATACAAAAATGATCGGGACGAAGGGCGTAAACATACTCTATATTACCTACATAGGTAGAGAAGTTGGCTTCAAAATGTTAAGATTGAGATCCCTCTTCTGCCTTCATTGTAATTATATTTGCAGCAACTTATGTTATGTTTGACCAAAATACTGATTGATTGCATAATGTGGAGGATACATACCATGATGCTTCTTTAATCACATGCACTCTGCATTGCTGTCGTTGACTTATTAAAAAAACAGGATATTCGACACGATAATCTTGTGTTTTTTCGTTTTCTGCGTACGTGATAACCTCATTTTCAACAAAAACGCCTTTGATTGGCCATAACTCACACCCATGAGTTCCGAAAGCGGCGATTTTTTTTGCAAATTAAAGATATCATAAACAGGGTCAATTTGGACAATTAATCTGAAATGGGTCGATCCTAAACCAAGTCAAATCGGACAATTAATCTAAAATGGGTCGGTCCCAGGGCCGGCTGGGAGAATGCCGTGGCTCGGTACAAACTCACAAAACGGGGCCCTAAGTTTAGACGTTTAAAAAATTCTTATCAAAAGGAATTTGTCATAGACAACTTATCGGGGTTATATAATATAAAGACGGTATAAATGCAATGAGATCGTGAGGATAGTATTTTCAAATTACGCAAATAAACAAAAATACTAAATGAAGATTTATGTACTAAAATAATATTGAGCCGCAATTTTTTTTTTTTTTTGTAAAAAAGATATATTCAAAAGCCAAAACAACAAACAACATGGAAGATTAGCAGGAAAGGAAATAGGAGTGAGAGACAGAGTATGTATGTTTTAGCTTTGGTGGGCTATAGGCCCACAGTTGAGTAAAAAAAATAAATTAAAAAATAAAAAGTTACATAGTGGGAATCGAACTCTGGTTCATGCGGTGGAAAGTGGAAACCCATGTTCATACCAACTTGCCATTCTCAAACCAACCAAAAACAAACCAACTTGCCATTGAGATTTTGTACTAATCTAATGTGTTATAATGTACTCCCTCCTATTCACTATAATTGCCTCACTTCCCAGAAACGGATTATTCAAGTAATCGCACTGTTTCCTTTTTTGGTAACTTTTACTCTTATTTTATTCATCTCTCTCTCCTCTCACCAAACCTCACACAACTCTTCTACTCCTATTTTATTACTTTCTTTAATGTTTTGACCCCACAATTCTTTATTTAACTCATAATAATTCATCCCTCTCTCCTATCACCAACCCCACCCAACTCTATTACTCTTATTTTAATAATTTTCCTTAAGTATTGTGCCCAACCCAAATGTTGCGATTATAGTGAATGGGAGGGAGTCAGGGGCGAGTCCAGGATTTTAATTTCGGTGTAGCAAAATATATACTCAAGGTAAAGTGTATACATAATTAGGGTGAAAGTAGTAAATATTGGTGTAGCAAATCACGAAATTCTAACCGAAATTTTCAACTTTGGTGTAGCGCTACGCCAAACTAGAGGCCACTGGAGGGAGTATAAGTTCTTTGAAAACGATAATGAATTGGGCTCCAAAAATTTGGGGGCCCAGTTCAAATGAGCCGGTTGAGCCGCATAAAGGCCGGCCCTGGTCGGTCCTAATTCCTAAAGCAAGTCAATTTGGACAGGTTTGATATTAAAGTGATTGCCATTACACATGGATTGTGCAAATGATGAGTGCAGAACTGCAGAATCAATCATCAAATTGAAATGACTATTCTGTATAAAAGAAAACCGGTTCTTTGCTGCAACAAGTCAACGACGACAGGTTATTAAGGCATTACGCGAAATGACAGGATCAATCATCAAATTGTGGTGCATACAAGATTAATCAATAGAATTACTCTTGAAATTAAGTCCAGGCTTCGTAAGGCGATCAAGGGTGGTGCTTTGGGTATTGCAGATAAACAACGGTTGATGTAGCTATTTCAATTCAATAGTACAGTATTTCGAAGCCTTGGGCAACTTCAGCAATTCCTTCAACACTTGTAATTCCGTCTCCATCTTCATAGACCTACGTTTGTATAGAATCAATCTCGTCAATACCTCTGCATTCTCAAGTAGATACTTTAAAAGTAGTAACTCCAATTTCTCGCCCTCAAGTTCACGAACTTCAATAGTTTTCACATTCGATGAAAATGGAGCTAATTGCATACTCTCATCCCACTCGTGCCTACTGACAGCTTGATGGTAGTAACCAAAGGTTCCGTTAAGAAGGCCCTGACAAAGTGATAATCAAGTTCATAGTTCCAAATCACATCAAATATGTTTGCTTTTGAATCGGTCTATGCAAGCAAGCGTGTTTACCTTATTAAAGACAATGGTCTCAAGTCGAGGTGAGTTCGTTAGCCAAAATGTCACATACTTCCATGTATCGCACGAAACACAATCAAGGCACAACCTTTCCAGCTTAGAGTATGTCGGTATCTGACTATCGTCAAACCTGGCAAAACACTTCACAAAAGACAAAGCAGAAAAACTATAATGAGACGGTTTTGTTTGTGAGCCAAACTGACAACAACAAAAATTCAGAGATATAAACAAACCTCCAAAGCGCTAAACCGCAAAATCAACTCTTTGGTGCTTTCGACACCTGTAATAAGACTAACGATATCTTCTTGTGCTAGAAGGTCAGAAGAATGAACATCAGACACAGCCACTTCTAATGTGGAAAGAGACCAAGGTTTTTCCAACGATAAGATCCCATTGCTAGGCACGATGCCAAAGTATAATAAGTTTGCCAAATTAGGTGCATCGATCTCAATATGACCTCGAAAATGGTATAACATCAAATTTTCAAGGGCTAAAGCAGAAACACGAACATGATCCAAGAATCTTACGTTCTTGAGTTTAAGGACCCGGAGGCTTGGAAAGCAAAGTCCATTAGGGGCTTTCAATTCAATTTCAGCTCTGCCCGAAGAAATGTATAGTGTTACCAAAGTTTTAGTATTGAAGATGCACGGTGGCAAATCGATACCTGGGTAAGAATTGTCGAATAAATCTAGATGTTGAACTCCCTTCAGTATTGCAGCGCTAATCCATTTAAAGATATCCGAACAATCATATTTACGAGTGCGAAGTTTCAGACTAAACTTCTGAATTGATGGTCTACTATGTAATGCCAAGACTTTATAGACAAACCTCTCAAAACCCGTATTGGGAATTTTATTTCCATCTGAACTCAGCTTTCTATGAAAATCAAAATATTGTTGATCATCAAAAGAAAGATTAGTCGTCAATGTGAAAAGATACCGCCATCTAGTTGACAACATACTAGTCTGCACCGCACTCAAAGTTGGGAGGAATGAAACAATGTAAGAGAGTAAATCATCGGGCAAGCTACTGATCCTGTCCGAACCCTTCTCATCTCTCATCTCCCAAACTTGAACACACCTCGTAGAGCTACTCATCACCTGATCGATAACACATCCAACAACCATAAAATTGTGGATCATCAATTGTCTCGATTAAGATTCAAATGTAATTGTCTACAATTTCCATTATAAAAAAACAATTGAATGATGAAACCAGAAAATTATCATATAATTGTATTCAGGAAATTTCCGCGTTAATGGGTCTTCCAATTTAGGTACTCCGTACTATCTTGATACATAATGTTCGAATTTTATGTCAATAAACCCGATGAAACGCATACAAATAAATAGTCTAAAAGTTGCTACAGATAAACAACTACGGATTCAACAACTAAATTAGCAATAGGCGATTGACCTAGGGAAAGATTAATTAACAACTTTAATCAAGCCATTCAACAATCAAAAAATCAAGTATAGAAAAAAAGACAAAACTCAAAAGTAACAAAGGGAATAGAACAATCACACAATTTATTCAATAGAAGTTTCGAATCCTTACCCAAGATAACAGTAATTATTAGCCTTGTATAAAAACATAAAAATTTCTAAGTGTTTTTTTTTTCTTCTGTATAAATAATCTTAAGTTAATGATAATAGAAGATATTGATATAAGTGAAACCCTAAAAATTAATCCCTCAACTTTGGACAATTATGAGATTAAGTCGCTCGATTTCTTCACTTTTGATTGTTGAGGCTACAAAGGAACACGGCCTATGTGACTAGTGAGTCTAGAGGTGGCAATCAGGTAAGTCGGGCCGGGTCGGGTCATATCGAGTTCGGGTCATGACGGATCAGCATACCCTTCCGGATCGGGCCAGGTCGGTTTCGGGTCACTATTAGGTCGAGTCATTTCGTGTCAGATGGTGTGATGGGTCGGGTTTGGGTTGGGTCGCTATCGGATCTAACAATTTTATTACGTTACTTCAATTTTTGACCATAAAAATTATTTTTTCGCAATTTTGGTTTATACTTCATTATTAAGTAAAATGTATCAAATTAAACACTTAATCGCTTTCAATTTTGTTTTATCCTTTGTTGAGCCCAAGCATTAAACTTACTTCTAGCATATTTCAAGCTCAACTCAATTTTTTTTTTTTTTTTTCAAATACCATATGGGGTATATTATAATTTAGCCAAATCCGCCTCCACCAAATAAACAACAGAATAAGGGAACGAATCCGTCCATCTACGATTATCAGTGTGCCAGGAAGTACGTAAGCAAACTCATGTGCTACCCTATTTAAATTCCTACGAACGAAAGAAAATTCAACACTTTCAAACTAATAACATAAAGCTAAATGTCTTCGTAAATAAGAAAGATATCGCTACGACCCGTCTTCTTCTTTCGCAAGTCGTTCACCACCACCTTGCAATCCCCTTAAATAACCACTCTTCGAACACCGTACGCCACTGCCTCATGAATCCCATGTAAGATAGCCATTGTGAAGAGTCAAGGACGAGAACACCTAAGAGGGGGAGGGGGTGAATTAGGTGTACTTTTAAAAAAATTTCTCGATTACTTGGTTAAGAGTTAACACAAGTAAGAACTATTGAGTACACACTTGAGAGACTTAATCGGATTGTAAGTTCACAAGAGATACAGCAGGTCTATGAAACAGTATGGATGACTGTTGCACAGCACTGGCAGCGAGATTGATAAACGAAAGTGTAATGATAAAAGAACGTAAAAGTAAATAAACAAACAAGACGATGTTTACAAAATTGGTTCAGCTCCTACTCCGGAGCCTACGTCCAACCGTTATTTTATTGCTTGTTTAGAAATTTACTCAAACAACTAAACCCCTTACAATGAAAATAACTCGCCAACCAACCCCGTTTGCACTTGCTTGAAACTACTCCGCTTCAAGACTTTCACTTGCTCAAAGCTACTCCACTTCAAGACTTAAGTTCTATCTCATTGGTTTACAGAGTCAGAATCTCAGTTGTTCACTTAAGAACATGGAGATTACAATTAAGACTTAAACACGAGAATCATGGAACAAACTCATATGTCACAATGCAGCGAGCTGATACATGGAGATTTTTACAGCACTTTCGAAAACAGTTGAAGACTTTGAGATTTAAAACGATTTTGCAAACACTTAAGAAAAATAAAGCTTTTGACTCATAAATGATTTGCAAAGTTTACTCAATAAATGCTCTTCAAAATCTTAGTAATAAATGAGAATTGAGGTGGGTATTTATAGGAGAAGAAGTGTGCTAAGGAAAGATTCTAAAGCAACTAATTCACCTTAATACCCAAAGGTTAAGTCGATTATCTCATTAAGCATGCTTGTAAGAACAGCTGGTTTGTAAGCTCAAGAAGAGTTCATTTTCAATGCAATAGGTGTCCTCCACAAGTGGTTTATGGGAACTCACCAATTTGCCAAAAATAAAAAAAGCAAAAGACCCATTTTAAGGATAAAACAATTTGAATTAATAAGAATGGTATCTTCTACTTCAACTTGAAAGCATATTCCTTTTTTATTTTTCAGATTACTAAAAGTATCTTTTGAGAACAATAAGTCTTTTGGAAATATTTAATCACTTGGCAAATTTCGAAACAAAATAAATTCTTCATTCGGTAGTACCAGAAACCATGGTGCAACGGTGCAGGACACTGTTGTTGGGGCTGGTGTCCTCTACAGTTAGTGTACTGACTTATTGAATCTCTTAGAGGAACACAAGGGCATACTATTGTATTATTATCAGTTGATCCACGTTTATCAGTAACGGTTGGCTTGCTAGATAAGTTTGACGTTACTGTCATACGGATGGCGGTGATCAACTGGTCCCTATAAGTCACACCTATAGGACACGTTTGAGAGATGTGAAGGTATGAAAATACAGTCACATTTATGCCGGATACGACTAAGCGATTAGTCGGAGTTATTG
>JAGPOY010016518.1:0-12405 GCA_018983105.1 Silene uniflora
GGTGTGGGAGTTCTCCGAGGAGGTCAAAGTCCAAGTTAAGATGATGGTCCTTGGTTTGAGGGGAGGATTGTTAGGGTGCAAACCTTGTCCCACATCGGTAGAATAAAGATGGAAGCTCATCTTTATAAGTATCTACTAAATATAATAGTACGAGGCCTTTTGGGAAGGAGCCCAAGAGTAAATCCGTGAGGGCTTGGCCCAAAGCGGACAATATCGTACTATTATGGACAGTGGACGCCGGTGCAGCAGAGGCCCAATACGAGATATTCACGCTTCCGCACAACAAGTGTGAGAACCTCCCCTTAGCCGACACACCATGCAACCACGAGCCATGTCTTGCACCACATGTCACATGTCTAACAGATTACAAATTATTGTTGCACACAAGAGTTTCTAGCGTTGACTTTTGTTTTGGAAGTTGACGTCACTTTGTTATTTGGTTTCCTAAGTTATTGTTGCACACAAGAGTTTCTAACAGATTACAAATTATTGTTGCACCACATGTCACATGTCTAACAGATTACAAATGAGAATTTGTGAATTAGGATATATTATGTGTTATTAATTAATACTTAATTAGAATAATCTTTGTTAGGTTAGGTTAATTATATAAACCCTACCCTAACCTAGTTATTCTTTTAAGGAGAGATTTATGAGGTAAACACATTGAGAGTTTTAAGAGGCAGATCTAGAAAAACTCTGTGCTCATCTTTTGTAATCTGTAATTCTCCCGACATAGTGAAATATTTTCCCTCGCCCCGGTGGATGTAGCTATCGCATTGATAGTGAACCACGTTAAATTCTTGTGTCTTTTATTTTTGCATCTACTCCGTATCGCTTCCGCACAACAAGCCCTCTCTTCTTCCTCACCTTATTCTCTAAAATTATCCCCAAATTTATTCCCTAATTTGTACTATAATTCATTCCTCTATTGTAATTGATCCTTCATTGTCAAATAAAGGCAGCGGATCATGAGTTTCAACTTCGAAAACTAAGTATTCATACACCCATTTTTCCTCACAATTTTATCTTCAATTTGTTGTTGTTGGTAGTATTGCTGCACATTTGTGTGTTTTCCCCCAATTTGTTGTATTCAATTGATTGAATCGAAATTTAGGGTTTATGTCTAGAATTTGGAGAAAACTGATTTAGAAGGTATACAAGAAAGAGAGATGAAGAATGAAAATGGGGTAGAATTAAATCTCGTATAAAGGGTATAATTCAATTTCGTATAAAAGAGAGCAAATGAAAATAGGGTAGAATTAAATTAAACTGATTTGGGAATCAAAAAGTCTTGTTGAAGACGGGTCGGATCTTGCAACGGATAATTTGTGAGAGGAAATGGGTAGAGGGGACAATGTGGGCACCCCCCATGTGCTCCCCCACTCACATTTGATGGGTATTTTGTGAGAGGAAATGGTATCCGTCTTCATTTGTGACGGATATGGTGTGTCTTCAATGAGATTTTGTGTTTGGGAATATTGATAAAGAAATTGGAAATGAAGAATGAATCTGATGAAGGAGATGAAGATTAGGAGAATATGTAAGGATGAAGGTAAGGTAAGGGAGGAAGGAGATGAACAAGCGAACATAAAGAATGATGATAAGGGTATTTTGGTCATCAAAATTGAACTTAAGTGACCAGATTTCAAATTGGAGCCACCTTTCCACCGGAGTTAAACTTTTGACTGTAATTTGTCATCAGAAGTGAAGTTTTGGCTGTAATTTTCAAAAAAAATTATATAAGGATGTAATTTGCGAAAAGTGGTTTATAAAAGGCTGTAATCAACAATTTTCTCCATTTAAAATACAAATTTTGACCATGCACTTTTAAAATGAAATTTTGATTGGTGCATGTCTAAAATACAAATTTTAACCAATACACTTTTAAAATGAAATTTTGACTCGTTCACGTTTAAAATACAAATTTTGAACAATGTACTTTTAAAATGAAATTTTGACCCGTACACTTTTAAAATGAAATTTTAACACGTTTTCATTTTATACCGATGGTTATAGTCAAATAGGAGAAAATGAAAATTGTAACTCGTGCACTTTCAAAATGATTTAATCGAATTGTTAAATAGTGTCAACCCGTGTATTATCTTATATAATAAACAATATCTAAATACGACCTCCCATTCATTATAAGTGTCCCATTGTCCATTTCCGTCTATTCACAATAATGTCCCATTGTCTATTTTTGGTAATGTTTTATACTTATTTTAATCACTTCAACCCACAACAATACTCCACCTCACCCTATAACAATACTTATTTTAATCACTCCACTCACAATAATACCCCACATTACCTTCCGTCTCTCCAATTACCTCACTTCACTACAATATTTTACATTATTTAACTCATTTCCTTAATTCTCGTGTCATCCTCACAATGAGACACTTATAATGAATGGGAGACAGTAGTAAATAATAATAGTATATACTTGTGTCATTTAGTATGTTTATTTTGATATCGTACCAAACACCCAAACTTTGCACGACTCTTGGAAATGCTACAGACACATAACAAATTGTGTCTAATTTTTTTATCAAACATTTTAAAGTTTGAAGATTCTTAGACAGTCGAGCAAAAGTTCATAATAATAATAATTAAACTATATTTTTGATCAATTCTTATATCTATATATTTATAAATTTCTTAGGGTTAATTTTATTTTGTTCAATAGATAATAAATTTGTAGATAGTATAATTTCAGTCATTAATAATATAATGATTATGTTTTTAATTTCTATTTTATTCAAGTTAATTAATGGGATATTTCCATCTAATTATTTACATTGATTATGGTACTAAGTATAAATAAATTGAGTTTGTAAAAAAAAATGTGGATGGTAGAACATGGGCTATTGGGTGAGCCCTCTCTTTAAGAAAAATAAAAATATGTACTTTCAACCACAGTGCGACAACTTAGCACTGTGGTTTTTGATTAATAAAGAGGATTGATTCATCCTTCTTTTTTTTCTTCCACTTTTTTTTATTTTTTTTCGTATTAGAAATAAAAAATTTCGTTTAAAATTTTTCTTGGTAATATTTTTATTTTAATTAAATAATTGTCTTTTAAAAATATAAGCTAAACCTATTTCATGGTATTTTTTCCTTTATTGTAAAAAAAAAATATGTTTTTGGTAACCAAATTACTCCGTACTAAAGCGACTATATTGAACATGTTACTGTTTTTTTTTTTAGTTTAATATGATTAACTTGATGTACTGATCACCATCTTAAATGTTTTATTTTAAATTTTAAATGTTTCTATTCATCTATCGTAAACAAATTTCCGTTTTATTTTAAATGCTTGTATATTTACCCTTCAAATATTTTTATGCTCATGTAGTATATCGCTTATATAAAGTGTGATTTAATCCTATCATATTCTTATTTTTATTGATGTTATCATTCAATCATCGAATTAATACTATTAATTAATGACATAAAAACAATAATTGAATGAATTAATAAGAACTATCATATTTTGAACATTAATTAAATTTAGTGTTTCATGTAAATAAAAAACCTCTTAGAACATGGGTGAGTGAGTGGTGGGGTCAATTTAAAAAAAAATAAAAAAATTGAACTTTCAACCACAAAGCGACACGTAGGCTCTGTGGTTGTTCGTTTAATAAATAGGGGGTTTTTTGTCAGAAGGTATCTAACATTTAGGCCACTTTGCGCCAAGCAAGGTACCTAACATTATTTTTTTTGCCCAAAGGTACCTTAAGTTTGTAATTCACTTGCCAAGAAGTACCAATAGACAATTTCCAATCAAAAAACTCGACTTTAAGGCTTGACTAGACGGAAAACCTGGATTTGTGATGTGAGAATTGTCGCTACCCCGACAATCAAACAAGATTTGTATCTCGATACCTCACTAGTGTAGTAGGGTAAGTCGAGGTCGGTCCCAAAGGATGGAAAACAGACTAAGTCTATTCGATTACTCCTAGTTTAGCTCGGTCTAAATGGTTGGTTGTTTGAAACGATTAATATCTAAAACAAGATAAAAGCAAATGCAAGTGATTAAATAGATAAATTCGATGATTAAAGGAACTAAGGTATCCGGGCTCACAAGTATGGTTTTAGGGTCGACCATGGTCACAATAAAGGCTTGGCCTAAAGGGATTGTATGAGGTATGTCTCCACCTCTCGGTGCGAGACGGTCCTTAGCCTTGGTCGAGTCGGGGTCTCCCCTTTATCGCTCCTAAGACATGCAATGGTCACACTTAATTCTCATGCAAGTTCAAGTCCTCACTTAAGCATGCAATAGATTAGAAAGAACTCAAATTACTAGTTCAAGTCTTTCAACAAGCACTTGGTGTGCACAAAACATTGCTACAACTCCAAAGGTTCAACCTTTATAACAAAACCACATTCAAACCCCTAATCCCATACAAGTTCCCCCATTTACCTTAGCAATAGGACTACTCACACATGATACTAGTGGTAAATACAAAAGACATGAATTTTGACATGGAAGGAATTAGTAAAAACATGGAGAAAAACAATAACAATGAACTAATAACAAAGAGTAGAGAAATGTAAACAAATGAACTAAAGTAGAAGATTGATACTAGAATTATACCAATCTAAGGCAAAGATGAGAACTTTGATAGATAATAATAATAAAAGTCTTCAATATTCCCAAATTATAAACCCAAGAACAAATGTAAGCAATTGATAATAATATTAATAAACTAAATTATCCAATGATTAAATGATTGCTAGGAAGTGATTGATGTTTGATTGCTAAGTGTTTGCATAAAACTAGGTAGAATTCTAGATCTAGGGTTGGTGTCTAAAATGTGCTAAGAGGGGGGTATTTATATGGGAGTACAAAATTATGTCAAAAAAGGAGATTACAAGTGAATTCTCGACACTAGGTCTCCCGGCCGGTGGGCCGGCTGCCGGTCCCAGACCGGCTGGGAAGCCCCTGTAGCCTTCTTCACAAAAATTACTTGGATTCTTTACATTTCTTCACAAAGGGAGGTCTCCCAGCCGTGTGGCCGGCTGCCGGTCCCCTACCGGCTGGGAACTCCCTGTATCCTTTCTTCAAATTCCAAGCTCAAAACCTCAAGTCTTCACTCTTAAGGGTCTCCCAGCCGGTAGGCCGGCTGCCGGGGCCAAGCCGGCTGGGGAGCCCCTGTAATCTTCCTCGCTCTTTTATTCTTCTTCTACTCGTGTGAGGTTTCCCAGCCGGTAGGCCGGCTGCCGGCCTTGGTCCCGATCCCGGCTGGGAAGCCTCTGTGCCCTTCTCTTCTTCTCTTCTCTTCTCTTCTTCTTCTAAGACCCATTCTCTTGCTCCGATTCCCCCGTTTTAGCTCCAATCTCTACAAAACTTAAGCAACGTCATAGAATAGGGGATCGGGTAAAAAATGCAAGTAAACGGTGTGCAAGAGTAAGCAAAACACGGTTAAAATATGTAAAAGAGCAAGAGAATTCGTGCCAAAACAAAGGCACATCAATTTGCTTGCTTCTCGCCTTAATCCCTTTCTTAAAAACTATCTCCTTACTACTAAGAGAATAAAAATTCTCTTAGTTTTCCCTCCAAAAAGAATCTACCTAAATTAGGAAATAAGTGAAATTTCATTTCATGAAATTATAACCTTTTCAATAAATATGTTTTGATAATTATAACTCTAATCTTTTTATTAAATTCATACAAGTATTATTTTTTCATTAAAATTAAACAAAATAGGTATTAAAATATAAATTAAAAGTTGCTAAATTTTTCAATAATATAACAATTATTACTTTAGAGAATCACTTGACATCTCCTTTTACTAAAGAAATAAACAACAAATTTCAAAATTTTTCCGCCTAAGTTTACCGCCTACATCACATTCTACTTCTTAATATATTTCTCTAATTTATTAACTACTTCCCTAATTCATTATTTTGAACTATAAATACTGATATTCAGATTTTGTACACAACAAAAGTACAATTGTTGACCATAAATATATGTTGAATAACTGAAAATAGAAAAATACCAATAGTTTAATTGTTAATTTCTCTTATATTTCCATCTAGAAAAACCGTGCTATAGCACGGGTGCTACACTAGTTAATAATCATATAATTTAACTTATTTATCTCATCTCTACTCATGTTTAATATATTTACTTCCCCACTTCACCACCTTTTCTCTCCGCCCATTCCGACTACCTTATCTCCGTCCTCACCTTAAATGAATTGCAAGTATACGACTTGAATGAAAAACATGGTTTTTGTTAAGTCAAGACGGAATTTTGACTATTTTTTTTTAACAAAAAACGTTAGTTGGTACTTATTAACAAAGGATATATAAACTTTAGATACCTTTGGGCAAAAAAAATAATGTTAGGTACCTTGACGCAAAGTAACTTAAATATTAGGTATCTTTTGACAAAAAAACCCATAAATAGGATAGGATTGGCACGTTTGAAAAAAATCTGTCTGGGAGTTGAGTTGAGTTGATCAGTTGAACTAAGCTCAATTGAGGTAAAACACGATAAAGTGAGTTAAAATTAAGCCCCGAACAAACTAGTATGGAGAAGTTTTGTTTGGGGGCTCGTATCGGATTAGTGCAACTTGAAAGGGGTTAAGACCATCCCCAAGCAAGGTCAATTTGGCCCAATTGACCTTGCTTGGGTCAAGTTAATTATAATTAGGAGAAAAATTAGGATGACCCAAGGTGAGAAGAGGTCAATTTATATCAATTTTTGACCTAGGTTGATTAAGATGACCCAATGAATTGACCCCCTAGGTGGCAAAATTTTATTGGTTACAAAAAATTCAATAAAAAAAAGTAATATAAAAGAGAGGAATTAGTGGGGTAGAGAATGATTGAAAATGATTGAAAATGTTGGAAAGTGGAAAATGATTGGAATATTGACCTAGGTCGTGACCTTTTGCTTGGGAGGGTAAAGCTGGGTCAAGTTAAGTAAGGTGAGATTAAGAGTAAAATTGGGTATTGACCCAATTAAGGCGATTCTTGCTTGGGGATGGTCTAATATGGGAGGGAAACGGTGAAGTAGGGACTGAAATCAAGAAATGTGTCGGTTTTATAAAAGTAGGGCATGCATAATGCCACGAACACAAATACTAACGCCACTGAATTTGTGAGTGTATGAACAGTTTCATCCACTTGCAATTGCTTGATATTTGTCGTGGCATTAGTGGAAAGTAGTGTGGCAATATCACTTCCCTAAAAGTAAACAAGGCAAATGGAGTTTCTTTTCTTAGGATTTGAGTGTTATTAATTGGTAACTGCCCTTCAATTGGTCCTTAACTTTAGGTCTCCAGGTTGTTTATGGGTTTGGTTTACACTTAATTAAGCAACTCGTGATTTTGTTGGGACAAGCTTCACCACGCTCTCAAAACAGCGTGTGATTAACTCTCCCTAAAAAGGAAACATACCATTAATTAAGATTTCACAAAATCTCATTGAAGACACACCATATCCGTCACAAATGAAGACGGATATCATTTTCTCTCACAAAATACCCATGAGATGTGAGTGGGGGAGCATATGGGGGGTGCCCACCTTGTCCCCTCTATCCATTTCCTCTCACAAATTACCCGTTGCAAGATCCGACCCGTCTTCCGCAAGACTTTTTGTTAAGATTTAAACGTCTCAACTCTCAGTGCAAATTCTCTATTTCATTTTACGTAAATTTTACTATACAACCGTCTCACGTGTGACCAACAAAAATTGGCCACTTTTTGTTATATGCTGACCAATTTTGGATAAATAGGGACCACTTTTTATAACTAAAAATGAACATTTTTTTTAAGGTGGTCACTGTTTACTATATAAGTATATAGTGGTAACTATTTGCCAAAAATTGGTCACATTTTGCTAAACAACACGTAAAAACAGTTACACAAGAGAATTACTGCTCATTTTATGTTTTATCGAAGGAGTCATTACATCTTCTAATAACAAATTAGGAGTATTACTTTCATATGTATTTTCATCATTTCTATTAAAATATTAAGTTCTTGTGACATAAGATGAGATATAAAATGAGACAAATGATTTCAACGTATAAATGTCATAATAAGCACACATGAATTAGCGTATACTTACAAGTACAAACTTACTTTTACTATAATTAATGAAAATAAACGTTAGAAAACCCGTTTATAAAAAGAGGTCCTAATTTTTATCGGACAAAGACTTTCTCAATATACTGCCTCTGTCACAGTGAATAATGAGAATAAATACTGTTCAGGATTTGTAATTTTACGTAGACACTAATTTAACAATTAATGTTTATTCCAAATGACCAAATCAAGACGACAATTTTCTATATTTTACTAACATTATCTTAAAAAGAGATTCATTTTTCCTTAACCAATTTATATCACTATCTAGTATCCACCAACCCATTCCTTGAAGAACTCACATACTTTCAATAGAAGCATGAAGCATGTTTTGTTTACTAGGATTTCTATACAAGTTTGCAACCAAATCCCTTATTATATTTTTCTTTTCTACGCAACCTCATTCATCCCTTTAATCCCATTTCTCATTTTCGGTAATATTTCTCTATACAATAGTTAAGGAGAACATCAGTGTAAGATGAACCAAACATAAGTAAAATTTTATGGAAGGAAATTCGTCTATGAATTAAATCAAACCTAATTTATTTAAAAATTAGCTTCAACATTAAAATGAATAGAAATAAAACTATTAATATTTTACGAATTATTATTCAATTTATAACTTTTGAAGTCTAATTTCATCAACTCAAACAATATAAGTAGTCTAATTCACCAAACCAAGATTGTAAGTATCTTGGCGCCGATTAGACCAAAATTATTCAAAAATGAGAACCAATGTCATAACTTAAAGTCGTCATACGATGAGATTTTGGAGGTCAGGTTACAGCTTGTCCTCAAGTTCATTATTAGGCTCAAAACAAATATTTATGTATCAAAGTTTTATACTCCGTACAAATTTATTCTTTTCGATTTAAATTACCTTCACCATTAACATAGTTAATCTATCTGTTTTACGACTAGATCACCTTTTTTTCCAGCTTAATTTCATTCAGCTGACTTCAGTTCACTTCAATTCAGTTTAGTTTACTTCAGTTTAGCTTATTTCAGCTTTATTTTCTCATCAAATTTCGATTCAGTTCAACTAAACTATATTCAGTCTAAAAAGACGGAGATTAGTACTCCCTCCATTTACCTATTTTCTTCCCATTTGCTTTTTGGAGGCCAAAGTTTCCGAACTTTGACCGTAATTAACTTAGAGAATACCAAATTTCAAGTTATGAAATTAGAACATTCACACTTATTATCAAGAAATCTTTTACGAAAAAAAAATTCAATAGAAAAAAATAACGTATAGGTGTCGAAAAAGACGGTCAAAGGTGCATCTTGAAAACCGCAATAAAGCAAATGGGAAGAAATGGAGGAAGTATGTACGTAGTGACGTAGAGTGCACACACGGGTAAAACAGGTAGAAAAAAAGGACGCAAAAATAAATGAAAATTGAAAGAGAGTAAGAAACAGTGTCGGTTGCAAAACGATGTGTTTAGGGAACAAGCTTAGCTAGTGGGTCGGCCAAAAGCCTAACAATGATACCAACACTTTGGAGAACTGTTTGTCTCTCTTTTCTTTTTCCTTTAATTTTTTTCCTTCTTTCTTTACCCTTCTTGTCTTCTTGTCCCTACAATTCAATTTTGCTTCTACTTTGTCACACTCACATCTACTCACACCTCTATATATACACAACACATATCACCTAAACAAATACCAAACCAAAAGTTTACTAAACTTAAATTAAAAAAAAAAAAGGAAATTCTACGCTGTACCCCTGCATTTTTAGGTTTTTTTGAGCTATAACTGTATCTGTTGATTTGTAAAATTTTGTAAAATGGAGCTTGAATTAGGTCTTTCTCTATCAAATTGCACTTTTCATAAAATCAAAAGTTTGGAAGAATTGGATTTGATTGGTTGTTATGTTAATTGTGAGGCGAATCGAGATTATTATGGTGATAATTTAAGTAGTTTATCTTGTGAAAAGAGTAGTAGTGTTAATGATGGTGATTGTGATAAAGAAGTAAGGAATTATGATGATAATAGTTTGTGTAGGAAGAAAAGAAGGTTTGATGAAGAAGAAAAGTCTGAATTTTGTAAAGGTGAAACTCTTCCTCTATTGCTTTGGGATAAGCACCCTAATGAAGATGATAGTGAGCACAAAAGGCTATGCACATCTACTTCTTTCACAATTTCCAAGTACTCTTCTTATCTTGTCCTCTATTTTCTAGCTCAAATTATACATACTATACATACTAGTATACTACGGTTGTATCATGTATGGTGCGATAATAGAAAAAAGTACTCGTACTATTTTATAAATTTTAACACAAAATAGTCATTTTTCGCCGCCACACAATAACAATTGTTTTCTACTAGTAGTGGTCATTCATTTGAAATTTCCGTAATCAGTATGTAAGACAGTATAAATCCTTTTGCATTTCTATGATTTTTACAGTTTTACTAGGTACTTGTTAATAACCTAAAAAAGAATTATTAAGAGGATTTCCTTATAAAATTGTGAATTCACTAAATTTTTTCCCAAATGTGCATTTTTCGATCATTAACTCATGTTAGAAAATCCGTTATTCTTATTATAAGTGCATTCTCGGTTTTTTCAATGACAAATTATTATTCTGAATTTGAGTAGTTCGGTAGGGGTCATAATTCAAGTTAATGCATGTATAGATTCAATCTTTTTTTTTGTTTTCCCCTGCCAATAATCGTGAATTATGATTTTTTTATTTTTTTTTTATTAATGAATAGCGAATATTTTGTGTAGAAATGAGGGTGATGAAGTTGTTGGTTGGCCACCTATAAACACCTACAGAAGGAAGCAGCATGACACCCATCCACAACAGCACCACCACGGCCGCCATAGAGCGAATTGCCAGGCGGTGGAGAACGGTGGTGGTTGTGGCCGTAGTCCACGGTCGTTGTATGTAAAGGCGCAAATGCAAGGTTGTTTAATAAAACGGAAAATTGACTTGAAGCTATACCATTGTTATGAGACTCTAACATCCAGCTTACTACAAATGTTTGGCAAAGGTAATTCTTATGCGAGACAGTTTCTCAATAAATTTATTATGAGACCTCTTATATAACAGTTCTACGTCTTTTAAAATTATAAAATACCAAATGGTAATCACAGAATTTTGTGAATATAGATCAAGATAGAGTGGATGATTATAAGCTCACATATCAGGATGAGGAGGGGGATTGGCTGCTTGCCGGAGATGTACCATGGAGGTATAATTTGATTCTCATTCTTTTTCTTTGTTTTCGTCTCGTTTTTTAGGTTGTTAGATTTTGTCTAAAACCGTCTTACATAAAAAAAAATGTAAAATATGAGTAATGTTTTGCCCAGTAAATATTTCTCTAATTAGCTTCTTAATATGTGCCCTACATATATATTAAAAGGACCGTTTATTTTATAACGGTTTGTTTTTAGTTTCCATAGAAAAGAATTCTTTTTAGTCAATGTTATTGTAAACGACAGAATTTTCATATTAGATGAGACGGTTTCACATTGTGATTGAGAGGGGTCTATTATATTCAAAAATAACTCACTTATTAACATTAAATGAATAATTTTCATATGAAGTTGATATTGTAAGACTGTCTTATTCTATAATTCGTGATCGAAAAGAAGTGGTAATGAGTGTAAATAAGGAAGTTCATGCATTGTAACATGTGTGTTGCATGCATGGAATAACTCTAATCAAAGCAACATAGACATCATTGAGAGTTATTATCATAGTAACATAGGCATCATTTGTGTCATTTGTGTTAGGTGCTTGATTATATAAAGCTCAGTTTTGGCAGCTGTTTGCTTCCCTTTTTTTTGGCTAATAATACTACTTGTTTGCTTACTTTGACGAAAATCTTTGTTAAAACGAGAGTCTAATATGGTTATTACAAGTTTTAAGGGTTGGTAATCCTCTAAATTGCAGGACGTTCACACAATCGGTCCGACGTCTAAAGATGGTGAGAAGAGAGGATTGATCAAAGATTTTCCGGAACCATTTGGAGATCGAGTGATTGAAGACGTCTTCGTTAGATGTACTATATAACTTTGCACTCGCTCCTTACCTCTTTATCTCAACTCTCCAAATGCTTGTAATTCTAATGTATCCATTTAGTCATTAATATAAAAGTAAAAGATATATTCGTTTTTTGCCTCTATTTCATAGCACATTTGTTGTTTGATTTAGAAATCCGTGTTGATTATTAAATCTAAAGTAGCATATAAGTAGATGCGGAGTAACCTACCTGTATATATACGAAGTTATATTGGGAGTATGTATGAAGTTTTGTATGCTATAGAAACGTACAAGGTGGTCAAGAAACT
>JAGPOY010016652.1:0-10444 GCA_018983105.1 Silene uniflora
GGTAATAAACCTGGAACACAACCCAATCACCATCAACTTTAGATAAAAACTCAATTGCACAAAGAACAACCAAATAAAACTAAAGTTGAATTTGCACAAAACGAACTAAAACCCCTAAAATTGAGTAAGACAACCTGAATTACCTGACAATAGGTGAGTGCTATGGGGTTTTAGATGTGGCGTTTTCAAATTCAACAGACTATGTTAGCAGAAAGACATGACACAACCCGCACATGACAATTAAACACCCCAAAAAACTCGTTCTAATCATAATCACGTCCACTTCAATCAAACCGTAGATACAGTCAGCATCATGAATATCATAATTTCTAAATTAAGGGTCAAATAAAAGTATATAACCTGGCGTAGAAAGAAACGATAGAAAGACTAAAACTTTGATAAAATTATGGGTTACAAAATAGGATTAACCATAGATAAAGTTAATAAGCACTTCATCTTCAAATCCGCCAAGAAATTCTGTTACTCTTTTGCTATCCATGGCTTAATAACATCCATCTTGACTTTCGAAACATCAACCTAAGCACCAATGCCACTACATAAACAATAATTAAGCTTAAAAAGCTCAAATCAATCAACATAATCTCATCACACAATTTACTTAAGCTCGAATTAAGCTCGAAAAACGCACCAGGTGCTCCAATTCAGGAGCAAATTTCTGGGATTTAAGGAGATTCGTCTGCTTGTTCAAAAACCGAGTATCTTGATCGGCCGTCGTACCTTAAAAATTAGCGAATATCCGATCAAAATCGAATCAAACTACAGTAAATCTGTGATATATCATCATGGGAGAATAAACAACATAAATGGAATTACAATCGAAGCCGAAATCAAATCCCTGAGAAACGGATTAATAAATAATAGAAATGCAGATGCAAACCGATTTTGGTTTCAAAACCGTAATTTAAAGAAACAGAAAACCCCTTTTTTTCCAGAAAACTTAGAATGAGAAGAAGATTTGAATACCAGAAACGAAGAAGCTTACCGATTCCAAACTTCAATATAGGATTTTTAGAGCGATTCGGTGAATTCAAGTGACGATAAGAGATTTGTGGAGTTGAAGATTAGAAGAGAGAATAAAAATATAGTGTGGCTGTGTATGAGAAGCAGAGTTAAGAAGGAAAAGTTAGAATGGAGGGAGAGGATTGCAGGGGTTAGATCTAGGGTTCACCTTTGCCCATCACTATTCATAGCTACAGTTCACCTCATTCCAAACTTTTATAAGTGTAAGGATTCGCTTGAGATGAGATTGACAACATGAAGGGATTGTTTGAGTTTTTCTCCAACCGTCAGCTTCTAATGCAGCTACCTCCAGAACCTCATAATCAGACTCACATGTAAATCCATGTTCAAAGAAACCCTGCAAACAACACAGCATTTCACGACACATTTGGTTTATTGGTGCGATTATTGATGTGACAATTGGTTTAGGAGCGTTATTTACACACGATGCAGAAATGAAGATTAGACATAGTCAATTCCACCCTTGCACAATCTGGTAAACAATAACACGGAGAAGAAAATATGGACTAACCATCCGGAAAAAAAGTTGTTCTAACAAAGGTGAACAATGAAGAATCAACAACAGCACAATATCCCATCTTGCATTACAGTATGTATTAATTAGTAATGCAGACATCTTCAAAGTTCTTAGATTGCGAAACACGGGTAGCTGCTGATCCTCCAACACACCAGCACTGTATAAAATCTTCAGTAAAGAAAAATAGCGATTATGAATTTATATAGGTTAGAATATAACTTGCGAGTTGCGAGGATGAAAAAGGCGGAGAGACGAACCTCAACAAAGTAACCATGAAGATATAAATGTTTTAACATTAGACAAGGCTCTTGCAAGACTAAGCTGAATCCGGAAAGAATCCTCCAAAGTTTCATTTACCAACGGGTAATCAACATTAAGAGCATTCAAATGTGTAACAGAGTAGTTATATGGTAACTTGCCAAAGTAGTCAAAATACTGCAAATTAGGGGTGTCAATAAGCACAAGATCACTGTTTTTATCTTCATTGTGATATTTGAGAATAATGAAGACGAATTTCCGAAGGGAATGTGAGGAAATGATCAGACGATCCGCTTTCAGCCACCAACAAGTGATAGAGAGGTCTTCGAGGACAGGACAATTCGAAACTAGCCTAGTGACAAAGTCATCCTCAGTAAAAACAAAGGAACGGAGGTGAAGGAGTTTCATGTTAGGGAGACAAATGAGCGGGATTTCAGCACCGCCATTAATCTCAAGATTTATATCAAGCCTCAACTGTTAGATTTAATCCGAATAGAGACCATAACTTCATACTAAATTACTCGGTAAATACTAGATGCGGAAGCGTACCTGATTACATGACGAATGATTGGGATGAACCGCCTGAAGGGACGGTCTTCAGGATTAGGTCTTCTAGTAGACACACATAACGACAGGATCTCTCTACTGATGGGATGCGGGGAGATTAGGTTATTGTGTGCTACCAGGGACCATAACCCAGGTGACTTATATATAGTCTTCTTATTCTAATGCTGCATTAGTAACCTAATGGGTATCTACACAATTAAGATATCCGGCCCACACTTTATAAGACGTAGTTAATATGCCCGTATTATATTATCCGGATGGATCACTGTATTGGGCTAAAATTAAACAATAGTAAACGAATACAATCGGTATAATAGCGTGTCCACTGTCCACATAAATAGTATTGGACCCAATATATTCTTACAATCTCCCACTTGGGTAAAATACAGTTAATGTGTGACACTTGAAAATTGTATTCATTTTAACCTTACGCGCTCAACAGTGCTATCAACATTCTAACCGTCTTATGCAATTCGGTCCATCAATCATACTACCATAGGATCAAAGCGGCCTTTGCTCCGATTTGTTGTAGCAAGACCCTCAATGGTCACATATGTCAATATAACTGACGACATGAATCGAATATGGGAGTGCAGCATGAAAATAGCATCCGAATGTGATCCCTATATGCATATTTTCAACTGGTCCACTTTAGTGAGATCAACCAAATTAAAACAGAGTGAAACCGTAAACCGAAAACCTTATTTCTGCAGAATTTAATAACCGTAAACTTTAATGTGTCTAACATGACAAACTCCCACTTAAACTGAATTTCCTTAAAACTGAAACACCCATTTGAGTAATTAACTCAAGAAAGATCGTGAGTGGTAATTCCTTAGTAAGCGGATCCGCATAATGGAGTTTGTATCAACATGTATAATTGACACCTTTTCACTCTGAGTTGTTCATTAAACAATACATCATTTGTATTGTTATTAGAAACTATAACAATTGTTAATAACAATTGTCACATTTGTCACAAATAACTTAAGTGGTCTTTCAATACCGTACATCCGTACCGAATTTGCAGCCACGTGACAAATGTTCATAACCAACTAGGAGTCGAAATACCAAATGATCTCAACCTGAATCGATCTTCTATAAATAATGTTTTGTTCCAAATATAAATGACAAGTAATATATATTTGGCTGCCCTTAGTGGATCAAAGATCCTAATCCGTATTACCTTAATATCTGTCCAACAAACTTTAGTGTACGCAATATCTGAACGCATACAAGCTAAATATATACCATAATACTTAAACACATTAAATATTTACTGAGACACATGAACTTAAGCATTAATGAATTTTTCTGAATATTTTCCTTAGGGCATTTAAGACTAATTTGTCTCCTTTATTGAAAGGGTATTAACTTGAAATAATTTCATAATTACTCCCACTGAATCTTGATTATCTACAATCATCTACCACATTCATCTAATGTCAAATAATATGATAGAATTATAGATTTGTAATCTTTATGACGGAAAACTCTATTACCTGAGCTTTATTGGATTAATTACCTTAATTTACAGAACATGTACTTTGAATCTAATGAATCAAAGTTCTACTGCACTGAATAGTTCCATCAACGTTATCGTTGAGAAACAAATCCTTAACATACATCCAATATAACCGATAAACTGAATATGCCAAAATATCCTTATCGTCATTATAAACTGATTTTAACTGCCACGTTACCTTCTGAATCCTTCTTGGTAACAAACAAATATTTGAAACCAATATATTTCACAACTATAGGTAATGGAACAATGTCCAAATATCATCGTCCATCAAATGACTTTATTTCTTTATGGCATCAAATACACTTATATGAGTTAGGACCTTCAATGGTTTGCTAGATGGTGACTGGATCACCTTCTAACATTCCATCATCTAACTCTTGCTGCAACTTGTTATTCCGTCATTACGTTGTTATTTCCTTTTAACCATATAGAAAACAATGTAATTATCTGTAGTTGCAATAATCTCTTATAAGTGGAACTTTTAATTTTAATGAATTGGTTCTTGAGATATCTGAGTTTGTTCTACCGAATTGATCTTATGATCCTGTATAAGGAGACTTAAACAATGTCAATTACCTTTTCTCCCACTCAAACTCAATATCCTCAAATTAAAGAACCCCATAATTTCCGTCTTAAATAACTTGATTGTGGGATCATCACCTTATTACCCTTAAAACTTCAAGTATTAAAATAGTCATTGACTGTCCTTAGGTCCAACTATTAACCTTATGGATTTTAATCCTCAACCTTAATTATTTGGACATACCAGATGTGTACATTATTTACACTATAATTAAATAGTCAATGCTATTGTTAAAACTTTATCCAAAGATAGCTGCAACCTTTCTTAAGAACTTATTACCAGAGTAATATAGAAAAAAGTATGAGTAATCACACTCCTTGCTTACTAGGCCTTAGGATCTTGTTTGCATACATACTACACCATCCATATCAAGAATCCTCATATGGTGTAATTTTAAATACAAGATCAAACTCCTCTATAAATTCTCAAAACCCAACCTTGATGTTATTATCCTGAATAGTCATTTTGCCAAAGTATTTAAACTTATGATCAAAAATGACATGATTATGAATCCTTTACTGAGTAAAATAACTCAGTCAAATATCACTAAAAACGTCAAGAACTTAAAACTTCTCCATAAACAGGATTTAGATATCCATGCCTAAATTTCGTCTACAAATTAACATAATAATTTAAACCATTAATACTTAAGTATAAAATGGTTCCCTTATCTATATATGTTAATAATAAGACACCTAAAATAATTTGATATCTAATCTCCCATTAATTTATCTTTATCCCCTTAGCTTAAGTTTAAATACCGTAGTAAGGGGCCAATAATTTCATCTTGACACATAACTTTAATTTTTCTTTTAATGTGTCATGCCGAAAAGAAATCATTGTTTAATAATTCTTCTTTATATCCACTGAAATATAATGCAAGTTTACTTGAAAGAGATTCCAATCTAAACTATACAAAGTTATCAAAAATGATGGATTGACCAATATTTGAATTAGGAAAACACAAATTGATTACTTCTCAATGGACAAGGAACCAGATTTGCCCATACGAAAATAACCGTTTTCACCTGAAGGTAACACAATAAGTATTTTCCAAATTCAAATAAAAGAATAAGTCATTAATGATAACTAAAATAGTTGATTTACTCATAATCAGATAGTTACATGCCCCAAATAAACGAATCTTTCATCATCATTTGGCTTGTAACATCGTAGCTATACTTGCATAAATATCCTTATTTGAGTGAAAAAACCAAATACACCCATAAAAAACATGATTGGATATAAAAAACACTTAACCTTACACAAACCAAGTGAGAAGCTTAACTTTACCGACACGCAGAGCGTTGAAACTGTTACTAGATTTTCCTTGTATGTCAAAAACTCTAAACAAACTAACGATTAAAAAAATCTAACCTTATGTATGTTGTTATTTATTTGAGTTTGACTTTTACAGCTTCTTAATTAACTGAATTAACTTAACTGAATTAACTGAAAAATGCTCTTAAATATTTCCTTAATGTCGCCTTAGATAATCAATAAACATGCATCTTGAATGACTACTCCTCAAATCATGTGAGTCTACATGATACTTTAATCCTTATGAGTAGTAATTATACATTCTCAAAGCAATGTTAAGATTATTATCGCGACCCGAAATAAGTATTTACATTCTCTTACCATTCATTTAATAATGGTCTCATCCAAATTGAGAATGTAACCGAATATGACAGATATAATAACTATAAATGTCAACCTGAATGAACAAAACAATATCCTTATATTTTGAATAAATTCTAAAAGTTAAAATGTCTTTGAGAAATTAAATATTTAGTCTTTGGACATAAATACTAACTAGTTAAAGACACTACCTTTTAGTAATTGTAATCAAATATTGACGATAAACTCACGTCAAATATTAAGCCTTCCTTTGGGCCGTCTTAATAATCACATGAACATCCGAATAATCGTCACATATTTATTACCCAACGTGTATATGCAATTCGGCCAAATAATGTCTTCCTTTGGGCCGATCATTATTCGCATGAATTACACACACTATACCAAAGAATGAAATTTGTTCACCTTAAAAGCTTTATGGGCATCCTTATGAGTGTCATAAACATAATAACACTCCCTTAACTTGATTTTCAGATTAAAATATTGGCATCCCCATCGTCGCAAGATACCTAGCACAACATTAACTTTAGTCTTTGGACATAAAATTAACTTGTAAGTGGTCATCTTGGTGTAGTGATCAAATATTAACAATAAACTCCTGTCAAACATTAAGCCTTCCTTTGGGCCGACTTAATATTCACATGGAAACCTTACAATTGTTACATATTTACCACCACAAGCATGATTGAACTTCGGCCAAATAATAGCCTTCCTTTGGGCCGACCATTATCCGCATGAAACTCAATCACACACTGTAGTCATAATATTCTAAATTGTTTAACTTACACAATAGAGGTTACTTTGGCAACTTATTGTGTCAATCAAACAACCAAAATACTAGACCCATTACTATAAAACTGTATGGCCAATGTTTAATTTGAAAATAAGCTCTTAAAAGACAAGTGATCCGAATTATTATTAATTATTAACAATAGATAAAAGTATCACCGTAATAGTTTCATTGTCGTACAAGTTGGTCAATATTGACAAACTATACCTTTATAACTTTATTCTTCACTTGTCATAATTATTATAAACCCTATCTCAAATTATCATGCTTAAAAACTTTGATCATAATCATAATCGAATTTGGCCGTACTATTTAATACCTTGTTCTAATTAGAGCCTTTACCTTATCTTAATCCTTAACACCATATTATACCAAAACCGAAACCGTAAAGCATGATTTAGAAAACTATAAGAAAACCAAATTAACAACAATACACTTGTCTCGCATATACCCACAATTCGAAGACCTTCTCCTTAATAATTAGCATGATGATTTCTTGAAGGGATGCCAAGCATGATGTATATCATTAATCTTTATAAACACAAGTAGTGCGTGAAAAAACAAGTGTTAATCACATCCAATTCTATGAACTATGAAGGGATATACATCTTGGCAGACAAATACTTCGTAAAACATAGTTTCATTGCACATAATTCAATCATGTTATTATTTGCAGGCCTTACCCACAACCAAATTTATAAAAGTGCTAAAACACTAACCAATCAATGAATGAGTTAAGAAACTAATAATCCAACATGATTAACCATTCAATATTCATCACCCAGGAACCGAACAACCGACCCATTGATTATTTTGTTTCTTTAATGCCATGAGACCTTACAAATTATACGGATTTATAACCATCACAATTCACAACTATATGGTGTATGCCAAACTGAATCCATGCGGCAATCTTATACAACTAATTATGTTTGAGTGTTTGACAGATATCAAGATAGCATAAACACAAGATGACACGCACGGTGTACCAATTGCAAATCTCTCCATGAAAAAACTGAATTTGCAGAGAAAAATTGCATATATACCAATATTCAAACTGAACCAAATAATTTAATATGAAGGTGGCTCTAATACCACTTGTTAGATTTAATCCGAATAGAGACCATAACTTCATACTAAATTACTCGGTAAATACTAGATGCGGAAGCGTACCTGATTACATGACGAATGATTGGGATGAACCGCCTGAAGGGACGGTCTTCAGGATTAGGTCTTCTAGTAGACACACATAACGACATGATCTCTCTACTGATGGGATGCGGGGAGATTAGGTTATTGTGTGCTACAAGGGACCATAACCCAGGTGACTTATATATAGTCTCCTTATTCTAATGCGTCCATCATGCATTAGTAACCTAATGGGTATCTACACAATTAAGATATCCGGCCCATACTTTATAAGACGTAGTTAATATGCCCGTATTATATTATCCGGATGGATCACTGTATTGGGCTAAACTTAAACGATAGCAAACGAATACAATCGATATAATAGCGTGTCCACATAAATAGTATTGGACCCAATATATTCTTACAATCTCCCACTTGGGTAAAATACAGTTAATGTGTGACACCTGAAAAATTGTATTCATTTTAACCTTACGCGCTCAACAGTGCTATCAACATTCTAACCGTCTTATGCAATTCGGTCCATCAATCATACTACCATAGGATCAAAGCGGCCTTTGCTCCGATTTGTTGTAGCAAGACCCTCAATGGTCAGATATGTCAATATAACTGACGACATGAATCGAATTTGGAAGTGCAGCATGAAAATAGCATCCGAATGTGATCCGAAACGACAGGTCTAATTAAAATCCAATGTGATCCCTTCAGCCACCAACAAGTGATAGAGAGGTCTTCGAGGACAGGACAATTCGAAACTAGCCTAGTGACAAAGTCATCCTCAGTAAAAACAAAGGAACGAAGGTGAAGGAGTTTCATGTTAGGGAGACAAATGAGCGGGATTTCAGCACCGCCATTAATCTCAAGATTTATATCAGGCCTCAACACCTCTAATGATTGGCGAGCGAAAAGTTCTCGTGGAAGCTTATATTCTGCAGGTTTTTTAAATGACAGGAGAGGTCAAGTTCTCTGAGACCGCAATGTGCTAACGGGTAAGATATCCATGCATAAAGACGGGCAGGTTCAGGGAAACGGGCTTTCTTACATGTGCGACTCGTGTTGAGGACGCAGTTGCATTAATAAATGATGGTTTTGTCTAAGCTCATACGAAGTCTAAACCGGGTAAGAGACTGCTGAGACCGAGATAATTTATGCAATACATTGTCGACAAACGACTCAAAAAGAGAGAATCGCCCACCCAGATTGGGACGTTTTACGCAATGTGATTCAGGAGAAGCATCCAAGTCAACACTCGATATCCAACAGAAAGCTTGTTTCATTCTCTTGGATACTACTTGTGTTGCGGCAGCATCCTTGGTAGGAAGCATTGACAAAATTTGAGCCAATAACTCATATGGTAAATCGGTTAATCTATCGACGACACAACACGGCCGCATTAAACTGTTACTTGTACATCCCCTTTTCGGGTTCAAGTCCATACTAGACACTAGTCATTGTCCCTCCTAAACAAATGAAGTTAATTAAAATTCAATCTAATTATTTGACGTCAGTATATCATTTAGAAATCAACTACAATCATGTCATCAAATAACAAACCCTTAAAGATGCCTTTTTTAATTGCTCGCTCTTTTCCGGTCGGTTGAATTCCAATAAAAAAAAGTACAATTGAGTATTTAAGTTAAAAAGAGTACAATCTAAATTATTCAACAAGTTTTGACATTTAATTATAGAGAGTTCAGTAGAGTATGATTGTTTCGGTAAATTCTTACCTATGTCGTTTTAGCGAGGTCGAAGTGGTTTATGAATGAGTTAGGTTAGGGCAAGTAAAGAAATAAAAAAAAGGGACAACACAAGCAATTGTTGACGCGGGAAACCCTAAGAGGGAAAAACCGCGGGGGGAATGGTATCCCGCCAAGTAGGCACTAGAATGATGTTTATGAGAGATAATCGTCTAATACAAGCTTTCAATTGCCTATGCTATATCTCGGGTATCAATGTGATGATCTTCTTCGTTTGAGAGCTCGGCTTATATAGCCTCCAAACCCTAATTCTTCTTTCGTGTGTCCCAAGATATCGCCCTCCGTAAATATCTTTGGGTATTTACTTCGGTACATGGGCCTAGTTCTCTTTACCCGTTCCTCTGTTGATCGGTCCAGGATCCCTGCTTGAGTATTCTCCTGATGGGCCCGTTCAAAGTCGAGCCTTTCAACCCAGTAGCCCAATGCGCGGGTTTTGGGCCAAACAATTGCCCCCAAGAGATTATAATCCGTTCTTAGGGTTGTGATCTCTTCTTATCCCGTCTTTCGTGTTTCAAATATTAGCTTCCCGCGTACACTTCACCATTCTCTAGAACTTCATTTAGATCATTCTCAACTACCCATTTGCAATCATTTCTCCTTTTTCCTTGACGGC
>JAGPOY010016668.1:0-12436 GCA_018983105.1 Silene uniflora
TTAGAAAAGGTCCGTACTAAATTTGGTATGCATTGAATTTGCTTAGTTATTGGACTTTCGAGGGGCATGGGTTTTTGGCGGGAAATTGTCGATCTTAATCTTATTACTTAGAGAGACTCTCACCAATGTGCAGCTAAAATTCGTAGTTGTGGAGAGGATGTGTGGAGAATGGTAGCGGGTATCTGTCGTCCTTCCCAGTCTACTAACAACTACTTTACATGGAACTTTATTCACAACTTTTAAGACATTATCAGTGTTCCATAATTTATTTAGGTATCCTCGATTACAAATTGTTTGCTTCTCGATGGATGAAAGAGGGTGCTGTATGATGTCAGACCCTCGTTACTGAATTGGGAGGGAAGTAGCGATTTAGACGTCAATGCATCAGGCATGGATGGATTGGTCTAGAATCCCATGGATAGAGATGTCTCTGCGAACAAGGTGTTGTATGATGTCAGACCCTCGTTTGTTGATGCAGCATATTAGTATGTAAATACCCGGGAGTACTGAAAAATTTGATGGTTAAATATGAAAGATCACCAGTTTTCCGCTATTTGTTGTTATGGATTTCCGAGATGAAAGAGGATATAGACGCTGAAACAGGGCCTGAAATCAGTTGAAAATCATACTGTGATTCAGAACTTGAGTATAGGAGGAAGAGGTACTACTTGGCCACGGGGGTAACATGGATTATTTGAAGAAAATCAAACTTATTGAAACGTGGCGAAATTCCACTCCTTGTAAGCAAGTAGTAGCAGCTGATAATGTTCAGTCATGTGACGAGTAATAAAAATCTTTACTGGAACTGCGAGGGGATGGGAAGTCCCTGGCCCCTTTAAAATGGTATAGGAGGGATTGCTCTAACAATGTTGTATTGAGGGAGTCGATGATCATGGCTAGACATTTAGAAAGGTCCATACAAATGAAGCAATGGACTCTCAGGGGCATGGATATCTGGCGGAAAAATGTCAATTCAAAATATATTATCAGTGTCCCGTAATATTTTTGAGGGGATTCCAACAAGTGCTGCGGAAAGAGACGGGTCCATCTGGATGGGAGAGTATGATTGATGTGTGTCGGCAAGTTATCGATGATTCTGATCTCATAGACTTTGCTCATGTAGTAAGCATTTTCACTAGGATGTGGGTCCGTTCTGCTTCACCTGTGATGAGATCTAGCTTCTATCTAGGTCTTGATGTTACGTGTTCCCAAACTGCCGGGTTGAATTCCACCCTCAATACTTGTCTGCAGTGATGTTTCAGATACCCTTCTTGTTCGTCACGGCATAAGGGAACGCTTAATATTGAACTCTACTGTGACGGAGCTTTTTGCCTCAATCTCGACGATGCACCTAAAAAAGGCTTCAACCATCTCATTGAGGGTATATGGTAGCTGAAAATGCAATGTAGTTCTACCGAGGGTAAGTTATCCCTTCACCATCTGGTATTAGTCCTGTTGACTCTTTATTTGTCTAATTTTGACTAAATTTAATAATTCACAATCTGGAATTACATTGTAAATCATGATTGAGTTTTTTTTTTTGTTTCTCAGATACTCCCTCCGCCCCTCCGCCCCGATCAGTGATTATCAATGCATGGGTATGTCAACTTTACATTCTCTGGATTGTATCCGTTCCCTCTGTTCTGCGTTTAGTTTTGATTCTTTAATTGATTTGTTTGATTGTATTAGATTTGTATCCGTCTAGTTTTGATGGTAGCTTAGATGCTTCCACTGAAGATCATGATGTGGTCGTGCTAGATGAATTAATGTTCATTTTCTTCCGATAACTTTTTGTTATGATTTTATAAATAACAGCCTGAAAGCAAAACGCAAAAACCAACCAATAATCATATAAGCAAAAAGATCTTTTTATATAATACATAATAAATAGACCCCAAATCAAAATAAGGCAATACAGTTGATAAGCAAAATAAGAGAGCATGAATCCATAAATTTGAACCAATAACCTCGAGAAAGGCAAAAATAAAACTAAACCAAGAGAAATACTTGCTTAACTTGGAATATGTTTGGGTCCCCTATCACATGCATGTGATGCACCCATTATTATTGGGGTCCCCACTTCTTGCATGTGAGAGGGTGACGCCGAGATTGAACGCCACCGGGTGGCGCTAACTCATTTTCCAATGATACGGCGCCATCGGGTGGCGTTTAATCTTGGCGCCATCGGGTGGCCATATGCACCCTTTATTATTGGGGTCCCCCATCACATGTATGTGATACACCCATTATTATTGGGGCCAGACATATTGCATGTGAGAGGGTGGCGCCGAGATTGGGCGCCACCGGGTGACGCTGACTCATTTTCCTCATTGCAATTTGCAAATCTCTAAGATGTAGAAACAAATAGTGAAGAATCGGCTGTAAATTTTACGGCCACAATAAAATCAAGGGAGACATGTGTAAATGGTAATTTAGTTAGAAAGAGGGGAAACAACCCAACTATGTTGCTCGGACTCTTCGATACTACTCAAGTACCCATGTCGGACACTCGACAGTCGGATGTGGGTAGGACAGTCAGGACACTTTATTTTAGACCAAAAACATGAATAATTTTTTTCATAAAAGAGACGGATCCGACACTTGGTCACGCACCCGTGTCCGATAATTCTAACCGGGTCCAAGCAACATAGATGACAAACACACTCCTTAGACTATGGAGTGCTTTAAATTCAGAAACAGTAAAAAGGGTAAATTATCAATTACTATTGCAGGTCAGTCAAGTTGCGATTTTGTTCAGTCATTTTAGGTCAGTGAAGCACAGAAAAGAAAACCCCCAAATTACACCCACCAAAAAACCCAGAAAAAATTGTTTGATTTATGGCATCTTCTTCGACAACACCCCAGGTAACCTTTCAAAGTTTAAATTCCTTTTTAATGTTCTTGTGTTTCCTTGATTTGTTAATGGTGTTTGATTTAAATTTTCGATTATTGTCCGCCAATGTTGTGTGCAAGGATTGTTTTGGTTGGTATATTAGTACTAGAACGAGGGATCTGGGGTTTATGGGACTTATTCAAGTTTCTGAAGTTTCTGATATATTGCTGTTTTTTTGATTTCATTTTATCGGATGGGGATCCAGTTGTTGCTAGGTCTTTTCATAATCCTGTTACAACTGTTCGATTTTCGGAATCGATAGGTTGCAAACACTATAACCTGCAGTGGGTTGGGTGGAGAATACCACTTCGGATTATAGGAAATGACAAATAGAGTTGATTAAGGAAGAAGGTGATGGTACTAGATTTCATTAATCAATATTCTTGGATGATTACGTTAGAATAATACATCTGCTTATATAGGAAATGAAAGACAAATACAATAATTAGAGAAAGTTACTAAACTACCCTTCCTCTTAAAAACGGTGTGTAATTTCCGTACTCATATGCTGAACTTGGCAAGACCCTCGTGATCTCGCCGTTAATATAGGGCCGAGCCCTATTAGATTAGAGTAGGTAGCAAATTTATAGAATCGTAAATAAAGGTTCCGAGATAGAGGTTACCCTTGCTTGCATTCTGAATTTAATGATCTCGTTGCCTTTTACTGAGCGGGGCTCGGCATATGGATAATAGGGATAGCCAAGTTAAAGATCCTGGATTGCCTATCTTAATAGGATTTGATAGCAGGTTCGTATTCCTTTAATAGTCCCGGGGATTTTAGTTTCAGAATTGAGAGTCCAATCTTCTTATCCGCCTTACTAAATGAACCAATTTAAGGAAGGGGATTCACTGATAATTGAGAAATGGGAATCACAGGTGGTAGAGTCATAAGCAAGATTGATAGAATTGCTCTTTTAAGTGGGGCAATGCCAAACCTATCATAAATAGAATGACTCCAGTAATCTTCAATCACGTGTGATCTTACCCAGGCAAGCTCCATCATCAAATAGCAATAACAGTATGATAGAGGAAAGCGCCCTATCTCAAAGAAGGGGCCAGCCCAGCTACCAAGATTAGTGATTTCATCTTTAAACGAGAGAGAGGCGGGGGCAGTCAGACTTAAGTCAAAGTACCGAGGAATTTTAGCCATCAATTCAATTCCATGATTTATTCAATTAAATCTTACAGTAATTTCATAAAGTATATAATCCCCCCCTTATATAAAAGTGAGTAAGGGGGTTTTTTTGCTTCCAAAATTTCAAAATTTCAGATTCAAATGAACAGTCCAACTATTCTTACCCTCACGCTCAGCCCTTGATCTGTAAGTGCAAAATCCAAACCCTCCATTCCTCCTTCACTCTCACCCACATCTTTTTACAACCTCCTCCATTCATTCTCATCTCCATACCACTTTAACACCTTTCCTTCAATATCGCCTCAAGCACGATGGATTGTTTCTGTAAGTGATCTAATCGATTTCTGGTGGTGAATTGAAACCAGATCTTTTACAAGTCGTTTGATGTATCGTTTCAAGCACGATGGATTGTTTCTGAGAAAGACGGATATGATGGTAACTTCTAATTTCTCTTATTTTCAGTCTTCTAGATATCCGTCTAATTTTGTTTTATTTTAGTTGTTTATATGGGGTGCGTTGTGGCTATCGTCGCCCTCCTTCAATATCGCCTCGCCTATTCCGGAGACCTTTTCCGGTGGGCGTTTACGAGGGTCCTTGCCCAACCTTAATATTCCTTCAATATCATGTTTCCATTTCCGGAGACCTTTTCCTATCGGTTAAGTTTCAGGAGGGATTTGATTGATATTTCAGTAAATAGAAGCCACTTCATGTTTTATACCCTTCTTCCAAGATTGGGCCTTTTCATGTTTCTCTGATTTATCGGATGTATGTCGGTTGTGACTAATTTACGAACGTTGATTAATTTTGTGATTATAGGCTGTATTATACAAAGGTGCAACTAGGGACTCCACCACAAGAATTCAATGTACAGATTGATACAGGAAGTGATGTGTTCTGGGTTGGTTGCAGTGGATGCACTGGTTGTCCATCCACCACTGGTCTTCAAGTATAGTGACTCTTGTCTCATAACTTGTAATCTTCCTTCTTTTTTACGTTCACTTGTTGAACTTCGGTAACACGGATGAAATTGCTTCTTAAATGATTATGGAGTAGGATTTAGTTACTTCTAAATGGGTTTTAGTTGCTTCTTAATGGATGGATCAATTCATTTATAAATGGTCATGTAGCAGTTCTAAAATGACAAAGTTTTAATTTTGATAAATGGATCATACGACAGCTAGGGAAGATATCAAGGTTGACGAAATACAAATATAACAAAAAAAAACCAGTCTTGAAACGAATATCGTTAATATTAAGATAGGATGAATATGCGTGCTCTACCGCTCTCTATTATCTCTGATAGAAGTCTTACAGGATGTTCAACTCAGCGCTTTCAACCCTTCGGGCTCGTCATCTTCATCTGTTATTTCTTGCTCGGACAAACGATGTAGTATGGCAGCACCATTTGCTGATGCTCTCTGTGATAACTCCAACAACTGTGCCTACCAATTCCAATATGGGGATGGTAGTGGAACCGAAGGCTACTATGTGTCTGATATGCTGCGCCTAACAACTGTTGTTGGTGGAAATGCATTAACCAACAGCTCTGCCAAAGTCATCTTTGGGTAAGAATTAATTGACTGATCAGAACTTTTCTATTTCCATTGTGACTCATGATTCTTTAAATTTGAAAATGAGTGATAACTGTCAAGTTTCCACGGCGTTTTGAACCCTTTCAAGGAGATTTAAGGCTTCAATCGTGGGTTGAAGTGAGGATTATAGGATTTGTTACTGGTGCCTTTTGAACAAGATACTTCAAGGATGAAAAATTCAATTCCCGAGGAGATGTATCCATAAGAATGAAGCAAAATACGTCACTAAATTCTCTGTGCTTCAAAATACGTCACTAAATACTGTTGATTTAAACTGGAGTCAATGAGCCATACAAGATTTATCAGAATCTCGGTCTCTAACAATCCGATTGTTTTCGTTGTGCTCAGCTGTGGAACTCCTGCTTTCAAACAGATGATATCGAATTGCATGGGTCAAGATTTCTCATGGAAGGTCAGTATTTACGCGATTTTCAGAGCTTGCCTTGTACTGTTTTGCAATTAGCTCACTTCTCATTGTACCTGTTTGCCTTATTGAGTACACAGTAATCATTTTTCAACCTCTTCAACCTCACTTATCATTATGTAAGTTTATAAGTGATTTTGGTTAGTTTTTATGTTGCTTATTGTTTATTTTTTTGATCTTTGATATCTCGGTCGGGTTTATTACTTCCTGGGGCAGGCGTTATGGACATAAGACTGGGGCTAGAGTTGGCATTGGTCAATTTAGGTTGTTTGGAGCTTTGACTGATGCTTAAATGTTTTAATTCAGTGTTAAGCTTTCCCAAATTTTATTTTGCGGATTTGAAGGTATTTGATTTGTCCATGTTTGATTCATTTTTGATTCACCTATTTAACAATGCCCTTCTGTGAGATCTATTTTCATTTTTTTTGTCTTTACCGTTCCTGTTGATTTTTATAGATTTTCCTCACAATCCCTATGCATATTTAGCTTTTTGTTACCAGGTTTGATCAAGATCACCGGCCAGCGTCATATTTTCATACATTTCTATAGTTCATGGATTACGTTTGGGTAGAGTTTATCTCACCCCTTATGGCTAACTCAGGGCACTTTTATTATTTCGTAATTTACCATTATGCTACTCCTGTGATCCTCTCCGTCCCAATTATTTGTTTATTCCTTGTGACTTGTGAGGCTTATTTTAATCAAAACTAAACAAATGATTGAGACGAAGGAAGTATGCTTATGTTATGGTTTAATATGAACTTGATTAAATTTGTGTGAATTTTGTAACCATCAATAAGGGAAAATATAAAAAGTATACTAATGGATGTGGGTGATTACAGGTGCTCAGTACTGTCTGTGTAAACCGGGTTCACAATCTCCAGATCAATATAAGAAGGTCATAGATTATGCTTGTAGTAATAGAGCAAACTGTGTCGCAATACAGCAAAACGGGCCCTGTTACCAAGCCAATAATATTCAAGGACTATGCAGTTATGCTGCTAATAGTTATTACCAGAACAGGAGACCATTGGGTGCCACTTGCGATTTTGGTGGTGTTGCTTCCCCTTCTGGCAACCTCCCTACTGGTATGTTACTATGTTCTGTACACATATTTTTCGACGCAATTTTCATTGTCAAACAGCCTTCTTGTGTTATTCACACTCTTGTGTTATTCACACAAGGGTAAGACTGCGTGTATCTGACAATTTGGGGGAACCCCTGAGACGCCTATTATCAATTAAGGATGTATACTAATACTTTTCCTTTCATTGTTGTTTATTTTATTCTAAGATTATTTGCTTGCTAAGAATATGTTCGTTTTATGATTATGCAGATATGGCTTCTGGGTGCACCTTTCCGACAAGTGCAGGGTATGATATTTTTTAAACTCCTTTGAATTAAGTTTATCAGCTGGTTTGGCTATTGCATTGATCTGAGCATAATGGTAGTGTCATCAAATGATTGTATTTGTTTTGTTACGGCTAGGTGAGCTCTTCGCTTTTACCTATGACAGTGAACTCCGTATTAGGTAAACCAATTTACATAGGAGTTTCCAAATGGGTGTTGAGTCACCGGCCTCTTTTTGGTGTTAAAGGAGCGTTTATCTTCATCTCGTACTTACCAAATCTCCGCGTCATAAAGAGAACAAAGAAGTTAAAAACAAATTGCTAGCCATCATTCATTGTGAATAATAGTTAGAAGCAACACAAAGAACACAAACGCTTCTTGATTTGAGTTGAATCTCCTAGCTAGCTAGACTGGGTTACACCGAATCCAGTCACTCCACACTTCTATAATCTAGGGCCATCAAATGATTTGAGAACATAAAACATGGTCTTCTTACGTAGTATCATCAAATGATTATGCAAATATGCCTTCGCCAGCGATTAAGTTTATTAGCTGGTTTTGTTGATTTTATGTTAATATCGGTTTAATGATTGTATTTGTTTTGTTGATTTTACGTAGTGGTTTGATTTGAGAAATGGCGAGTAGAAGGAAAGAAGATGAGAAAAAGCGACAGTTCTGCAAGGTCTTCTTAAGAAACCAGGAAATTCCAAAGGTCTCAACTGCTGCATTCTGGTATTTGTTCTCTCTTCTCTCATAAAACCCTCTTTCATGAACCGCCATGGGAAAGTATTCCTAGAAAGCGGACACCAAAAATTGCATATTTCTCCACCTTTCTTGCTTATGTTTGGCTGGGTTTCATCTGTTTTTGTCGGTTAAGTAGCAAAGTTTCAGTCTTTGCAATGACAAGATTGACTGCTCTTGTTCAGAAGGTATTCCTATTCTCACATATTATTTATAGCAATTGTTTATTATGGGTTGTGAGACTTCGCTGTCATCGACATACTTCAGTTTTATCCGTCCATATCCATGTTTCAGGGGTAAAATGTTTCGGATTGCGCTGCATTATTTTTAGTGTAGATCAAACTTTAAACCCTGTTCTCTAAACGCGAACACACTAACGTCCACGTTTCAGTTATATAAGCATTTTAGATGAAAGGCATGGATTCTTTTTTGCTAAAGATACACGAGTGATGTATCCATCTAAGACCTTGGTTCTCCTACATGGGTTTTGGTGTTTGGGGTGATTTAGATGAAATGTGACATTTGCATTACATTGGATTATATATCACCATTGAGAATGAGGATGGAGATTGATGGGAAAGGTGACTTGCTATCAAATTAGTTGTAAAATAACCATGGATATGATTTATATGTGTCAGATTTGCATGGCAACGTTCGGTGTTCCGAGTTTTTTGTGTGCAGGGGTGATTGGGTGCCTGGCGTACATTCTTATTGCAGTTATCTGCTCTTCACGTGCAGCTATGTTGATATGCTTTTGCTTTTCAACCCGATGAAGACGGTTTGAGGCTATTCAGAATAACCACGACTTAGAATTAACTGACTGGTAAGCACAGCTTAAATATACAGCCTTCCTTATATTCCTGTACTGCTGTGTGAAGTTTTTGTTATTTGACTGTCCTTATTATTTTAATTGGCAAAGATTATTCAGGGTAAGAGGGATTAGATGTAAGCGGTCATGTATATGCTTAAATGTTATTTGCGTCTGAGTGTATGACAGCATGCTTTAATGTTTTGAGCACGCAACAGGGTGCAAGGTAGAAGGGGTCTTGCGGCAAGCTGCAGATGTTGATGATGTTCATCGTCGAGTTCGTGAATATGAACAGGGTAGGTTTAATAATAACTTTCTGATATTTTACCTTATATTTCAATATTCCATTATTTTGCCATATCACTACTGATTTTTTGGTTGTTATACGTTGTTCCCTTTCATCGCTATGCAGGGAAAACAGAGTTCTCTGCTGAAGAAGATGCTCATATCATTGGAGATTGTATTAAGGTATAACTTTTCATCATGTTGGTTATCAGTTTTAAGCTGCTGTCAGTTTCATGGTTGAAATCAGTATTCTCATTTGTTCTTTTCTCTATGCAATATTCAGTACATCTTAAGAGAATTACCATCTTCTCCCGTCCCGGCAACTTGTTGTAACGCACTGCTGGAAGCTTTTCGTAAGTAGCCAGACCAACCTCCTTTTTAAAATATTACTCCTTTCTTTTGGTTTAAACTTAAATTTCTGTGAAGAGTCTCTTGAGTCCTTTCTTGCACAGTATAAATTTTTTATACAGATGGTGACTGAGATGTCAGGCCTTCGGTTGCATGCAATATCACCTATGTGTTTTTTAAAGCTCAGAGAGATTTGCATCAAAAATTACTGCCATCGTCCAATTGCTACTTTATAATATAAAAGCGCATACAATTCAGTGCGACATTTTACTCCATTGCAAATGGAAATAACTTCCTGAGGCCTATGCCACGGTTATAATTTAGAGCAGTAAAGTTGCGTCAGTTTCATGAACTTTTATGAAGATTCCTGAAAGAAGTGCTAATTAAAATGTCTGTAGTATTAATCATGTCTTGGTGATTATGTTGATGTAAAAATCATTAACTTGACAGTATTGAACTCTCATATGTAGGAAGTGACCGCAACAACAGACTTAATGCTATGCGGACAGCAATCTTGGAGACATTCCCAGAGCCAAACAGACGTTTGCTGCAGAGGTACTGAGCTACAACGCTTGCTATTGTCCCTATAAGAGGACCATCATATACTTTGCTTGTTCCATTGGAGATGTAGATATTGATAATTTATGGTGGCAAGCATATAATCAATCTTGTTTTTGAACATGAATTAAATATTGAGTTGTGATGCTTAAAGCTTGATTGATAATGCAAACCTTAGGTTCTGGAAATCGCCACGCTAACATGTATGCATGTTTTAACAGGCGACGACTATATTAAATTCATAGTAAATACTCATAGTACAATATTACTGATTACCCTAATACCTCAATGGCTCCACTGCTCCATCCTATAACGATGTAGAGGGGTGGATGGGGAGTACACAATCTTATCTCCTGTCTAAAAGTTACAGAGAGTATTTTCGGATGCTGCTTGGATGTTCAATGTTGTCACATCAGTGGGGATTATTATTGTCAATAAAGCCTTGATGGCCTCATATGGCTTTAGCTTTGGTAACTCTTTTTCCTATGCTCTACAATAAATGCCTTTGCACTCATTTTCAAATCAATAACTCCGATAGAAATTATGTCATTCAGTGTTCAATTGATCTCAGAAACTTGTTATCGTCATCTGCGAGGATTAAACTTGACTAATAATGGAAAACTCATTCACAGTGTGCCTTGATTTAATTTGAGTTTTTTCAGACATTTGTGTATTTTTGTTGCAGGCATAGCCTGATTAAGCGACTCCACATTTCTCATCCCTAGACCCCCTGCTCCTTTTGGCAAGCTTAGGAATCTTTGGCTACACCAGTGAATAGTTTTATCTAATTTACATCCCGCCCACCAAAAATGTGACAAGAGAGAATTAATCTTATTTGTCACACATACCGGTATTTTGAACACCGATAGATGGAAAATAGAGAGGTTTGATAGGACTGATGAAATTAGAGTCAGCCGTCCAGCTGGTGATAAAAAGATCTCATTCCAAGAGGAAATTCTTTTCATGACGAGTTCAATTAAGCCTTTGAAGACCAGTTCTTCCAATTGTTCTTAGTGTAAGACTATTGTATGGTACTACATAATCCCATTGTTTTCATGAAATGAGGTGCATAATAACATTCAATAAGGCCATTGTATGCTATATGAAATGAGCTACATTGTTTCTTTGCTTTGTTGTTTTTTTTGGGTGTCAAATGAGGCGCAAGGTCAGTCGACTTAATTTACGACATCTTTACAACAAAAATTGAAAAAGAAAAAGACAATTGTATTGGCAGCCAAACTTCATCTATTATCATACCAGAACTGACTCAACTTACCTATAAGACATGGACGTAACACTTGAGTCAAACCCAACTAATCTGACACCAATCATTTTCATTACATTAGCCTATAAATACATTCCATAATTTTACTCTTTAAATATATTTCCGTCTCAGTCTTATGGCGAAAAATTGTAATGTCGTCGAATTAATTCTCTTATCCGCAGCAATATTATGATAACATATCTCATAAAACTTGTTGATGAACTTTGTCAAATTTGTCCAAAATCAATGTGAAGCAATTTTAGAGTTTGTGGCAACGAGCCTATTTTCCCTCCACTAGGGGTGTTCACCGGTCCAAAACCGGACCGGACCGGATGAACCCGCGGACCGGATAACCACTTATCCCAAGACCGCGGACCGGACCGGTTAGGAGGGAACCCGGACCGGACCGGACCGGCACCCTTTAGGTCCGGTTTTTTCCGGGTTTGGACCGGACCGGTACTATTTTAAAAGGTAAAATTGAGTGTTATATTTTATGTGGACCGGACCGGAGACCGGTCACCATATTTTTTGGGACCCGGAGACCGGACCGGTTTGTATCCTGTCTGGACCGGTCCGGACCAGACCGGTCGGTCCGGTTTGCCGGTCCGGGCCACTTTTTGTTCATCCCTACCCTCCACGGCTCGAGCGGGTTCTCTTTCAAACATTTTGGAATTCCTCACGACGAAGTCCCTCTTGCTTTGTTTGGGGTGTCACGGCGGCAAAGTAGTACAAGGAAGGAAAGGTGAGAGTAGTATGAGGAGGAGCACTGATAGGAAGAAAAAAGATTAAACAAAAAATTTGAAAGAAATTTAAGGAAACTCGACTAAAAAGAATAAATCTACTAAGCCTACCAAATTTCCTTTTTATTAATGCATTCGTTAATAGAGACAATCTTAATGAAAATGACATTTTTTTAGAAGCATAGAGTAGTTGATGGAGGAGACGGAGAGGCACGGAAATAGCAGCGAGCTAACGAATAGGAAAGGGGACAGGGAGGATGATAAGAGGGAGGAGGTGACAACGTTAAAGATAAAAGAG
>JAGPOY010016751.1:0-13358 GCA_018983105.1 Silene uniflora
TAATTTCGATCTTTTGCGATTTTTTGGCGATAAAAGAGTTGAATTATAAGGTACCCTCTCTCCAATTCTCCAAATTCAAATAATTTTTTTAGGATTATTCAAGAATCGACCTCATCTAGCTCAAAAGTTTTTGGGCATCTGTTGTTTCGTTTGTTGAATTGTATTAGATAATGACACATGAATTACTTGAACAATTTTTTTTAAAAAGTTGGGGCCCCGTTTTACAATTTTGCCTAGGGCCTCATAATGTTTAGGACCGGCCCTGGTTATTTGTGACTCTCTCTCGGGTTTGCTAAAGATCGCCCCTAATTTTACTCATCTCGCCCCTAAGTATTACCTTTTTGCCCTTAAGTAAATAAAACCGATATACCTTCCTTTTCTCTCATTTTCGATTTTGAATTTAAACTTAAAAAAAAAGCGCTTAAAAAATTAACAAAAACAAAACCGTCTCAAAATAATACTTCGTACGAATTAGTGATTTAATTTGGGACAAAAATTGGTGACTAAGAACGAAAAAACTTCAAACGATCATAACTTTGCGCTCGGGTGTCCGATTTTAACAATTTTTTTTTTCAAATCACTTAACTCGACGAGACGAACGCAATGGTAAAAAAATGGAAAGTGGACCGATTCGTGTGAAAAACACGAACAAGCCTAGGCCGGTTCATGTGGTTTACACGAACCAACCGATTACACGAACTGGCCTTGGCTGGTTCATGTAAACCACATGAACCGGCACGGGACAGTTCGTATTTTTCACACGAATGGGCCCACTTTCCAAATTTTTTTTGGCATTGCGTTCGTCTCGTCGAGTTAAGTGATTTGAAAAAAAATTCGTCAAAATTGGACACCCGAGCACAAAGTTATGATCGTTTGAAGTTTTTACGTTTCTAATCTTCAATTTTGTTTCTAATTTAATCGTTGGTTATTAATTATCGTAAAATGGGTCACCGTGACTCATATTTTGAATTACCAACAAAATTTAGTTTAGAGAGCATTTTAGAGTAAAGGGTAAAGTTGGAAAGTGAAATGAATATTAGGGGCGAGATGAGTAATATAGGGGCGATCTTTAGCAATTTTGCTCTCTAAACACCCTTTGATTACGTAGCTAAAATTACATAGCTAAATAGAAGAATGATGATTCTTTTTTTAGGGTATTATTTAAATCGACACCCTATTAATATTTAATATTTCACTCCATTTTATTTTGATAAAAAAATTGCAATGAAAAACTATTCAAAGAGAATCGAGTAAAGTTATGAAATATGCATGTATTTTTATGAAAGTACATTTTTTTTTACAATAAAACTACGGATTTCATTTTATAATTTTCTCCAATTTGTTTAATTAATTTTTTTTGTTACGGACCTAATTGAAAGTATGTGTTAAGTTATTTTCTAAAGTAATCATTATTGCATTATTGTAAAAAAAAATTAGCAACATATAGTCTATAGTCTAATACAAATTTATTTTATTATAATGAAAAAACTCATAATTTTGAATTTAATTAAAAGATTTGAGCATAATTATAATTTTAATAAGATTACATTTTAAGGAAAAGATAATAGTTTATTAAAAGAAAGTTTTAATTGTTTCCTTATTAAGCTGAATGCGTTTTGGAGGGAAAACTAAGAGAATTTATTTTTTTTTAGTAGTAAGGGGATGAGTAAGATTTTATCATAGCTTTATTTTAGAATTTTTATAAAAAAACATACGCTTAAGAGCGTTTATTCTCCCTCAGAGATATCCGTTTCACAATTTAAACAAGTTATTGTATAAAAAAAAACAATTTAAATAGGTTAAGTACTCTATTTTAATCAAGGATAGCACCATACATCTCATCATCTCATTATTCTTTAATCCAAGCTTAACAAATAAAATTACTTTTACTTCAACTTTTTTCATTTCAGCTCGGATAGTTCAACTCTATTCAATTCAGTTCAACTCAGCTCTTATCAACCAAAAAAACATACTTCCTCTATTCAACTCCACTATACCACCTTACTTTTTCACATTTGACGACGCGTGTTTTACGCGTTAAATATCGTTAGCTATATATTCGCAAAAATTATAAAAGTTTAGATATTTTTAATGTACTCTTAAAGACGAATCAAATAAGGCCCCACATGAGTACATTTTCACTTATGTATTAAGAAAAAATCGAAAATGAATAATGAGCATTTGTAAATAAGTATACAAAAATAAAAGTGGTAGAGTGGAGTTAAATAATGGTGGAAGACTGGAAGTAGCTAATGCGTCAACATTTCTTGTAATCTTGATAATACTGAAATTAGTACTACCACATTACCATGCATACATGAAAAAATCACATTACATGAAAAAATCACAATATATTCCGTGTGAACGAAATTACATGGACATTCGATAACATTTATGTGATACAAATGTTGTTTACAATGCTCCAATTGAACGTGTTGACTATACTTATTGTAGGCACGGGCAAGCTTACCAATTTTCATGTACGTACCACTTTTGTTAAGGTATAGTGCATATTCATGCTACGTAATGAGCTGTTTGTTTTGGTGTAACTCACAAGTCGATCTATACTACCTTCCCCTTCTTTCCCTTTAAATACCCAACTTCTTCATTTCAATACCATTTCATCTACACACATAATAATAAAATATTTCATAATAATCTTCAATATATAATGGCAATAATTACATTATTCATTTTGATTTTCGTCTTGTCATCGTCGTCCTCATCTTCGCCTTCCTTGGTTTGTGTGGACGCGACAAGAGCATTAGGCTTGAGTCCTGAGAGTGTTTATCTGGCAACGGTGCCAAAGGCAAGTGACAAGGCACACCGTGGTATATTCACGGGTAAGGTGTTAGATGATTGTCTACCTAAAGGCCGGTTTAGGCGCGACTCGGCCCCTAGTCATTACAATAATGATGATACTTCGGGTTCTACGTTGTGTTCTAATGCTAGAGTTGTTGTGGCGCCATCTACTTCACCTTAAGTTCATGTGTATGGATGCATTATTTGTAATTGTGTATACTTTAAAAATTTAGGTTATACTCCGTATTACAAAGTAGCTCATTAGCATATATACATCAAAAATGTATTCCAATGAAAAAGAAATGTACTTAAAATGATTGAAGTAATGCAAATTATTTCGATTATATGTTGGATACGATCTTGTGTTTAACGTTATCTCTAAATCATATATAAGAAGAAGCAAAGAAGAAAATAAGAAGTAAGTAAAAACAACGAGGAGATCGTCTGAGCTAAATTTATCAATCGCTCCACGGCTACAACTAATTTCATATATACGTCGTTCAAGTCCTCAAGATAGCCGACTTATTGAAATTTAATTAACTAAAACCAAGCTAATTACAAAGTACAAATCATAAAGAATTAAAGATACAAATTAAACTCTACAAAGTAAAATGAAAGATTATCCTATAATGAGGAAAATACATAATTTTGAACAAGTCAACGAGTCCTAACAAAAAAAAACTACAAAATATSTTTTATTTTCTTGTTCAAAGACTACGCAAAGATGTTGAAAGCGTTTAGCTACTTACACTTGTTCGTCTTGATCACTCACTTACCTCTATTCTGGTGTAAAGACAATAATATAGTTTAATTTAACGATGATCTTTTTTGTTTTTTTTTTTTCTTTTTAAAATTTTTGAATATATGGTATGTTAGTATGTACAATATTCATTTGCATGTAGTCTAAATCTCTTTTAATAAAAGCCTAATAACAGTATTAGTTTACAAATATAATACTCCGTACATTTACAACACAAATCCGTTGTAGTCTAGTTGGTTAGGATACTCGGCTCTCACCCGAGAGACCCGGGTTCAAGTCCCGGCAACGGAATTTTTAATTTTGCGTTGACAGTTGAAACTTGAAACCTCCCATAAAACCCTTTTTCTTCAACCAAAATTATTCTTTCCTCTTCACCTGTTCTTTGATTCTTCGCAAAATCCCTAATTTTTATTTCATTTTCTAATTTCTTCTTCAATAATCAAAATAATAATCAAAATAATTTCTACATACCTCTCGAAGAATCAAAGGTAAATTAACAGCTTTGATCTTTTAATTTTTGTAATTGGATTTTATCTTGATTTTTTGATGATTTCTGGAAACAATTCTGTATTCTAATTATTACTGTTTTTTTTAGTATGATTAATGTATTGAATAGTTGATTGCGATTATTAATTATTAGGGTTCTGTATTCATCTCAAAATTTATTGTTTATCAGCTGGTATAACAACTTTATCGTAAAACTTGGAAACTTGGTTGATTTTTGTGAGTTGTGAGAACATATGCTGAGAAATTGGATGAATTTGTGTTAGGGTTTCAGGTTTCGTGTTTCGGGTTCCGGAGCTTTTGTTGCTATAATTAGGTGAAACTTGGTTAACCAGGTGTGATTTTTTCTTGTTTTCTGGGGATGTTGATTGCCCGCTAGCGGATCTAGAAAATTTTCGGGTTAGTACAGAATAGGTAAAAATGCCAAATGCAGTAAAATTCACCTTTGAAAGTGTTCCAAACAGGTTCATTCACTAATGAAGATCATATGATTGCTGTTTTGGGACGATTTCGGAAATTGCTGTTTCGTAGAGTATATGCTATAGTTTTGAGACTGGTGACATTTAGGATTCATAGTTTCATACTGATTTGGGGTCGGTTGCTGAAGGTTTAATTGTCTTGATGCTTGTTGATCTGTGGTAGCTTGATTTATGTCGAGATAGATGAGAATTAAGTAATCGGGAGGGAATTTGACTGTTAGTAACCAAGACTTATTTTAGTCCTCAGTTATCTTGCTTTGTGCCATTTCCGATTATTTTACTTGTAAATTTCATGACAAGCAATGATTAGGTTCATGTTTATGTCACTCACTGATTGGTTTTGATAATGGTCTGTGATGTGATATATTATAGGACTTACAGGTGTGACAATTTGCGGTTCTAGATACAGTCTTTTGTCGTAGTTGGCCCTTCATCTAGGCTGTGGTTGTAGCAATGGCTATTGTAAACGATGATATGAATGAAGACAATGTTTATTCTTCTCTTTTGGATTCAATAACCTCCAACTTAAGTGAAGCTAGACTCTCCACTAATGATCTAGCATGGGCTGATTCTTGTCTGAATGATGATCTGGTGGGTCCTTCCAATACCGATTGGTCTTCTATAAAAGATGCCTTGTTGGATATACTTAGTTCTCAAGCAGAAACTGATGATTCTGTTGCAGCTCAAATTAATACTCAATTTAGTATCGATGAAGATCTTAGTGTTCACAATTATGTAGCTGGTCTATCATTTGGTAGAGATTCTGATGACGAGGATCTCCTTGATGACGTCATTGGAGATATTGAAAACATTGAAATTTCTGATGATGACGAGGGTAATCTTATAACAGCAAATAAAAGAGGTATAGCGAGAACAAAAAGGCGTATTGAGAATGTTTTTCGTCCAAATTATTCCGAAGACACGGTCAAAGTGGATAGCAATGACACTGGTACAAACCTTAATTTGACAACACAGGAGCTTCTGGATTCTGTATCAGAAGACATATTTAAAGTTTGGGATCTGGGAATTTCCGACGAGCAAGATGATTTCACAAAGCAATTGGACAAAGCCTTTTCTGACTTCCCTCCACCAATTCAGCCGAACCCTAATGATTCTACTGTATGGGGAAATGGGACACGTGTATCTGTGAATGATCTCGTTTCTGGCATGGGTGACCTTTCTCTGCACCAAAATTCAAACTGAATCTTCTGTTAGCTTGTTGAGCTGTTAGTGACAGTGTATACACTCATACGACATCTTTATGTCCTTGTCAGCAGACATTGACAGCCAAGGGGAGTTTCTGTGAACTTGAGTTTGCTTCTATCTGTGATTGGAGTAGAAACTTGTACAATCGGGATTTCTTGTTATTGGTTCTTTGCCTGGTTTTAGAATACATGTTTTTCAATTTCGGTTTGTATATACTGTTTTCCTTGTTTCAGTGCTTTTTGAATAATCCGCCAGTCTTACCTTTATTTGAGAAAATTCTTAATGTCTTCCCTTTTATCGAATTATTTCTCTGTTTCACTTTATCAAGTTAACAAATCCTTATTATGTTTTTAATCTTGAATCAAGGGTTTGGTGTTGTCATGAACTCATGATTGATGTACCTTTCGAAATGGTACTGGCTATCTGGTTCGGATATTATTCGGGTGGAATTACCCGACCCAGTGATTTTAATATCCTTTTGAAGCTTTTCAATGTTTAATATAGCAGTAGCCTGTATATCTTCTCCAACCTTCCCCTCTAATACACGATTAAAAACATTTATTTTAGTCGCTTCTTTGACATATGTCGAAGGAAAGTAAGTATTATTATAAGCCAATGTGAGAGGAGAAGATCGGAGAAGGTTGGAACGATAAGTTCGGTAGTATTCCTCATATCTTGAACAACTAGTTGAGAAATGTGATGTTTTTTGTGGCAAAAATTATGCTGGTATCAAAATCTAGCTGATTCTGCAGGTCCACGTTCCTTGTACTCTAGAAAAGTAAAGACAACAAGTGTTGGGTTGCGGCGGGGCCCACATCCTTGATGAACGTTGATGCTCCATCAACAAGACAGCAATCAGCTTGAATGTCTGATTTAATATGGCAAAAATATATCAGCCGTTGTTGTATTAGGAGATAACCATGGCCTCAAAATTCTTGGATTAACCATAGCCATGAATTCCTATCATGCTAAAAGACAATCAAAGGAAAACCAGAACCTTATATTCACTTTTCACAGGAATAGACCAAAACCTGTCTGGTCAGCAATGGAGGAAAATCAGAACCTTATATTCCCATTTTTGTTATTTTTCTCTTTCTTGAGGTGGACGGAATATCAAACCGCGGTTACTGCAAACGTGTTCTGCCAAGTAAGCAGATATCGTCCACGTGTTTTATCCTGAGTGGTTAAGGCATATTAGTCTGATAATATGCATGAAGTACATTTATAAATTGCTGTACTGAGAAGTGAGAGTCTGTGTGGTAGAGCTCTTTGCATATCTTTTGGTTAAAAGTCTGTCAGGCTCTTTAAGCACATAATAATTGTTGTAAAATGGCCTCAGCATCTCTTCTAAAGACTTCTCCAGTGCTTGACAAGTCTGAGTTTGTCAAAGGCCAGACTCTCGGCCTTCCTTCAGTTGCTGGTGTCAGGTGCCACCCAAATGGTCCATCTTTTGTCACTGTCCGGGCTGCCAGCTCGTACGCCGATGAGCTAGTCAAGACCGCGGTATGTTACCTATTTTATATCTCATTTGTGATTCTCATATTTTCTTAGTTTATAAACGTGATTTGTTTGAACTTTGATGTGAGCTACAGTTGTATGGTAAACTGGCAAGGTATAGATGATTTAGAAGTTGGAAACTATCTAAAACTTTGCATAACTTGATGGTAGTTAAAATTAATTCAGGAGTTGATCTAGCTTAGTTAAGAGGTTTTGAGGTTTGAGACCGTGGGGACTGTTAAACTCATGAGCGAGAGCTTTATGACATATTCTATAATCTATAGTCTATACTAAACTGAATGGTGTACACCAAAAATAGTATTTTGGGGGAAATATCATCACTTTGGCCCTACAGAAAAATAGGTTAAAATTCAACACTTACAAAGCTTTTTTGTTCTTCTCGATGATAATCTTGTTGTAGAAACTCCTGGTGCAGATTTTTGTTACCTTGCAGAATCTACTGTCTTACTGCAAATTTCAACATACTGCAATACTAAATGAAAGTAATTTGATTAATAATTTGATTTGGGAATGCAGAAAACTGTAGCATCGCCTGGGCGTGGAATTTTGGCCATGGATGAGTCCAATGCAACCTGCGGGAAACGTCTAGCCTCAATTGGGCTAGAGAACACTGAGGCCAACCGGCAAGCCTACCGTACCCTCCTTGTATCTGCCCCTGGGCTTGGTCAGTACATTTCTGGTGCTATCCTCTTTGAGGAGACTCTTTACCAATCCACCACTGAGGGGAAGAAGATGGTGGATGTCCTCAATGAGCAGGGCATTGTTCCTGGCATCAAAGTCGACAAGGTTAGTCTTTTCATATCCACATAGCAGTGTAAATTCAGTGTTATATAACTAGTCTAATGTTAGTCAATTTAAGCAGTTTATACGTGTTATTTTCTTCCACTAAAGATGTTAGTTTGGTTCATGTGGTATGGAACAGGGTTTGGTGCCACTTTCTGGTTCAAACAATGAGTCATGGTGTCAAGGTCTTGATGGCCTTGCTTCTCGTTCTGCTGCTTACTACCAGCAGGGTGCCCGCTTTGCCAAATGGTATATGCAGATTTCTCGATTTACTCCTTTTTTTTTTACAGCAGTGAGCCTTACATGAGACAGTCTCACATGTGAGACCAGCTTAAATACACATACACCTCTTTCAGTTATATATGATTATTGGGTTGGTCTCACATGTCAGACCATCTCATCTAAGTGTTCGTGCGAATGAACCACTTTATGTTACTTCCGTTCTACGTTTATTTCTACTGCATTGTCACACCCATCTTAGAGTGAGCGTCTTATTTACAAATGTTGGGGTAATGGGGTTTCTCACATTACTGAGTAGAAAGTGAACAAATGGTGTCTATATAAATAAGACAGTCATTCAGTGACAAGGCAGACAACCCATAGGAAAGGATGACATTCACTCTAGGACGGAGATTTTGAAATATTTTTTTTTTTGCACCATTATCCTGATAATTTTGCTACTCGTAGGCGTACTGTTGTGAGCATTCCCAACGGCCCATCAGCCTTGGCAGTTAAGGAAGCAGCTTGGGGTCTTGCACGCTATGCTGCTATTACCCAAGTAAGCAGATCATACCAAATCTAAATATTACTCTTTTTTTTTCCCAAAATGTCAAATGGGAGCATTAAATTGGATTAAAATTCAATCAAATAAGTTCCTTAGTTCCTAGTATCTGGTATGTGCAGGACAATGGATTAGTCCCAATTGTGGAGCCAGAGATACTACTGGATGGTGAACATGGTATCGACAGAACATTCGAAGTTGCACAGAAAGTTTGGGCTGAGACATTCTTCTACTTGGCCGAAAACAACGTGATGTTTGAGGGTATCCTCCTCAAACCCAGCATGGTTACCCCAGGTGCCGAGTGCAAGGACAAGGCTACTCCTGAACAAGTTGCTGAGTATACCCTGAAGCTTCTTCACAGCAGAATCCCCCCTTCCGTTCCTGGAATCATGGTGAGTCCATGATATCTGGAATTGAAATTCTACGAACTGAATTATTTAAGTTGAACTGAACCAAACTGAATTGATTGCATATAGTTGAAATTAACTGAATTCATTAGAACTAGATTAAACTTGTCGTTTAGATGAAAAGAACATGACCTAATTGGTGTCCTAATCTAAAAGCTTCTTTTTTACAATATCAAATGAATTGTCTTAGTTGAATGACTTAATAACAAAACAGAGATGTTTCTGGTAAGCCATAGTGACAAATGCATCGATAATTGCATGGATTAACGGTTATTCTTCTCAATACTAAGAATTTAGTCTTTTAATGACAACTTGACAGAGAATACTTTGATTGAATTGAAGGAATGAACATAATCCTGTTTCCTAAATTTTTCGATTTGTTTTGAACTGGTGATTAGTTCTTATCGGGTGGCCAATCTGAAGTGGAAGCGACCCAAAACTTGAACGCCATGAACCAAAAGCCGAACCCATGGCACGTGTCATTCTCCTACGCTAGAGCTCTCCAGAACACCTGCTTGAAGACATGGGGAGGAAGGCAAGAGAATGTAAAGGCAGCCCAAGATGCACTATTGATCCGTGCAAAAGCAAACTCCGAAGCTCAGCTGGGAAAATACAGTGGTGAAGGCGAGTCCGAGGAGGCCAAGGAGGGCATGTTCGTCAAAGGCTACACTTACTAAACCACCACACTTCATGTATAATTTAGTTTATTAATTATGAGCTGAGATCTTTCTTTCAAAGAATAAAGGCGCTAATTATGTGATGAAAGGCCTGGAAAGAGACTTAATTTTTGTAATTACCCGAAATATTTGTACCTTATATATAGCCATGTTTAATAAGAACAACTAGGGGGTGGCAGTGGCACTATGACACTACGCTTCATTCCAGTCCGTTGGAAACTTGTCAAAACTCAGCTCGACTCATAAACTTGATCCGATCTATTTGTTTTTGTAGAGTCACAACCCGTAAATCTTGACTGTGACTCGAATGACTGCGAGTTGCGACCCAAGTGAATTTAGGGTCAAAACCCAACTTATCAAAAATAAGTTTAAAATGTGACGGTATGGAGTTGTAAAATAACTCTACGCTATAGAGTTTACCAAGATATACTAAAATAGTAAAATATACTCCCTCCGAACCTGAATTACTTTCCAAAATACGAAAATTGTACGATTTAAGGATTATAACTAGAAAAAATGGAAGGTGCTTCAGAGTCGGAGGGAGTATTTAAGAAACTGTAAAATAACTCTACTGGATTCTAACTCGACCTATATGACCTGAGTTCGAATCCGACAAGTTTAACAGATTTACTTGGATGTGTTTTGGTAGGACACTAGGACTGTATGTTGCTACTCAATTCTGAAAATTATCTAGCTGTTTTGGTGGCAAGTCATTTTCATGACACAAAATTTACTGTAGTAAAAAGTATAATGAAGTTATATACTCCATAGAAAATAAAGTAGAAATATGTAGTTAGGTAACTTGTCTTAATACACAATTGCTTTAACTTGAAGGCATAGTTGAAAATTACACATCTTCAACTCAATTTGAAGTAACAGTCCTAAGAAGAAAACATAGGTTTGTTTTTGTAGTCAATTTACTAATTTAATTAACATTAATGGTAAGAAAACATCCTTCTCAATAAATACTTAGTCTTTACCCTAAAGATTTACCATCTTCTTCCACTATAAGGAATACTAGTAACATTCCATTATTTAAGAGTTCGTCTCGAGTTAGTTTTTGTGTCGTCATGGCAATGTTATGTAGGGAGCATCCGCCAAGCACGTCTAAGAGATGTAGATTTATCTCTTCGGTATTGAAGGATCCTTTCTCTAACTGCCATGCTTGTCGTCGTTTAAGTTGTCTATCTGACTCGGGCTCAGACGAAGAGGATACTCCCATCAGTGACTTTGAGGATATACAGGAGGTACTAATATAGTTCTTTTGCTTCTTTGATGTCTTGCAAATTTTGTTTCTAGGATGTTGCTTTGTTAATTCATCTCGATTTTCATATAATCTTGTTTCCGTACAGCTAGGCTCTGTTTGGCATGGCAAATAAGCTACCTTATTTAACTAAAGTAGTTTATTTGACCAAAATTCCAGCTATCTGAAATGAAAAGCTACATAGAGTAGCTTTTGGAAAATAAGCTATCTGTTTTATTTTATTTTACTTATTTGTCCCTTCAATTTATAATATTAAATATTTATTATGTCCTTTTATATCATTTTGCTAAAAATCAGCTACTTTTTAGCTAGTTTGCCAAACATTTTTTGTATAATCACCTACCTTATCAATTTCTAATTTTCAGCTACCTTATCAGTCACCTTTTCAGGTTTCAGTTAACTTTTCAGTTTTCAGTTACCTTTTCATATTTCAGCTAGCTTTTCAGCTAGTTTTGCCAAACAGAGCCCTAGTCTTGCTTAAGAGGATACACTATCTGTTAAGCTTAAGTCAAACCTTTTACTTTTTTCCAATGCATTCTGCTTTTATCCTATTCATCCCACGTGTGTATATTTGACCCGTCTTAATTGGCAAGATCACAGCATCAAGAATCCTCCTAATTGACAATCAACCAAGTGATTTATATTATTTCCTTTATCGTAGCAATTTGTATCAATTAGCATAATCGACTTCCCGATTTCATGTAAATGCAATTGTGTAATTTAGGCAACATATAATTTGTAATTGTATATAGATAGTGCCGTCTTAGACAAGAATTTGTGATTTTCGTTAGTTGTAACAATTGTCTTTTTTTGGTCTCTTACAGATGATTGTATCAATGATTCGCAGTCGTGCAAAGGAGTCAAAGAACAAAAGAAGTAGCATGATTGAAAGCTATTCGACGGTTCTTCATCCGATATCAGGAGAATTGTTTCCAGGGTCAGTGAAGCGACAATATGATGTTAAGAAGGAAGACGGCGAAGAAATTGAAGAGTTTACTTCAGTTAAAAGCCACTTATCTCTTTGTTCATTTGCTTCTAATGATGATTATGAAGCATTTTACTCTGTGAAAACAGATTTCTCTTGCTGTCCGAGTTTGAAAGACGCGGAATTGGCAGAAAATAAGTGGTGGAGTTCAGAGGTTTTGGATAGTAAAGAGCTTAGGAGACGCGCAATTATTCAGGAAATATGTCACTGTAAAGGGTGGCCTTTTGGCTTGTGTCGAAAGGCCTTGTTGCTTCCGCCTTTGCCTAAATCTCCGGCCGACTCCTGGTCATGGTGCAAAGGCTCTCCTAATGTAGTAAAGACACATTAATAACCAAAATGTGTAATCGTGAGTTGGTATAGTTTACTATTATGATTATGATTAATAATAAATGTCGAATACTGGTATGGTGTCCTACTAGATTTTTTCACGAAGTCTTGGATAATCTCGAATGTTATATACTTTCTCCGTTCGATGACTTTGATTTATGTAAAGTACGAAGATTAGTGTGCGAGAGAGGAGTATATATATATATATCAATAAATAGAGGTATAATTAGTTTCATTTTTGGAATTGTCGATATCCGTAAGTTGGATCCGTCTCGACTTTTTGAGTTGTTTGATTGTAGTCTTTATCCATTGTTAATCTGTGATTATGGTATTTAAAGGGTGTCCGAATTTAATTACTCGTTTCGGAGGAAATTCTATATAAATGTTTCAGAGGTTATAAATTATTTGAAGTGAGAAATGTATCAACAAATTGCGTCTGTAGTCCAACGGTTAGGATAATTGCCTTCCAAGCAATAGACCCGGGTTCGACTCCCGGCAGACGCATTCATTTTTCTATTTTGTTTTATTTTTAAATCGTGATAAAATCAATGCCGAGACTGTCATGGACAACATTTTCATCTAAGCCTCTTCTTTGATAAATGTCTTACATAAGTCACATTTACTGCTCAAACACATTGCTTCTCTAATCATTCTACCAATTGTTACTATGTTCCCCCGAGAGTCAACCCTTGGGTATATGTAAGAAAAACCGATTTGGTACAAAAAAAATACGAAGTACTCAGTTTAGATGAGCCCCAAGGACGATAAACAGATAATCTTCATGTATCTATGTAGAATAGTCTAAAAAATTGTAGGAAGGGGTGGACAGCCATATTATTTATTCAGTTCACAAGAATAACCAGCT